>ML813096.1:282022-304574 GCA_009831015.1 Picea engelmannii
GAAGCACCTGCCCATCACGGAACAAGACCTCATAGCCCTTCTCCTCAATAGTAGAAACTGACACTAAGTTCTTCTTCAAGCCTGGAACATAAAGAACCTCTGTCAAAGTCATGGGAGGCAAAGACTCCCTCCGAAATGATACGTCCCACAACCAGCCACCTTGACCTCCCGGTCATCTCCAAGCACTACCTCTACATCTCCACACTGAGTAAGATCTGTCAAGTTCTCATGAACTGATGTCATATGGTGAGAGGCACCACTGTTAATATACCAAGTATCTGGAGTACTGGTCCTCGAGGAAAGACACGCAATCAAGGAAAATTCCTTGTCAAACTTGGTGGAAATCTCTTCCACTTCTGCTGAAGTTGTTGTTTGTCTCAACCTTAGCATCTCACCAAAGGTATGACCTTGGCATCTCACCAAAGGTCCCTCCTCTTGGCATCTCACCAAGAGTCTCTTGATCTTGGCATCTCACCAAAGATCCTCTCCTTGGTCTCTCACCAAGTGACTTCCTCTTGAAGTGATTGTTGTCCCAACTTTCTGTTTGCTGAAATTTCTGCCTTCTCTTCAACTCAGCTCTGATACCATGTTAATTTTTCAAAATCCCAACCCAGTTTCAGTCTCACTGAATTTTCAGTCAAATTTAAATGCCAAACTCAGTTTCAGCACTGTTTCAGCATATGCTACAGCCTGGTGTTTCAGCATCTTCTCACAGCGGTGTTTCAGCATCAGCATATGCTACAGCCTGGTGTTTCAGCATCTGCTCACAGTGGTGTTTCAGCATCAACATATGCTACAGCCTGGTGTTTCAGCATCTGCTCACAGCGGTGTTTCAGCATAAGACTCAGCACTATGTTTCAGCATATGCTACAGCCTGGTGTTTCATCATATACTCAGCACTGTGTTTCATCATATGCTACAGCCTGGTGTTTCAGCATATACTCAGCACTGTGTTTCAGCATATGCTACAGCCTGGTGTTCCAGCATATACTCAGCACTGTGTTTCAGCATATGCTACAGCCTGGTGTTCCATCATATGCTACAGTCTGGTGTTTCAACATCTAAAAACCTTAACAGAAAATAAATTTCAGAACTGAAACATGAGGATTATGAACATTGTTTTCAACGCAGAAATAAAATATCAGCAATATGAAAAACTCAGAAAATATTAGACACAAATATTTCCGGTCTAACTTCGACCCTGTAAAAACCCACAAGGGGAAAACCAATTAGAGAGGGATTTGTATTATTTATGAGCTTTTGAGAAATTCTTTTACAGCATTTTCATCTTCAGATATTTACACAAACTTATCTGGACATTCCTGTAGCTTTGCTCCTCAATTTCGGAACCAGAAATTCGTACTACAGTACGGCAATTAATGTTGTACGGACTGTCATGAAATTTGTGCCAAAACTCTACTAAGATTCAATTTCTGTGCCACTCAATGCTATTCGGCAACCTTGGAATGCATGCCAGTGCTCCCAGATATTGTTGTTGTTGTCTCTTTTCTTCAGCTCGACCTCTCTCTTGCTCTCTCTTGTTTTCTCAACAAGAATTCTTCAACTCCTCTCTTGTTCTCTCAACAAGACTGTTGTTTCTTCCTCTTGCTCTTGGCATCTCACCAAAAAGCCTCTTGGCCTCTCACCAAGATTTCTTCAACTCCCAGAATGGGTGCTCCCATTTGCCTTAATCAACCTCATGAGGGAAGTTGAGGAGTTTTCTAATCTAACAGCTGATATTAGATTAGATGGGTGGCTGAAATTTGGTGTCTCTTCACTCACCCTCACTTTAATCATAAAGTTATCTTTTAATTTGCATCTCACAAATCAATTTGACTAAGACCCATATTCGGAAATTTCTCCCCCTTAGGCGCCCAGGGAATAGAAACACTTGCCTTGGTACATTATTTTAATTAAAAATTTAACACCTTGTTGCCCTCCTTCTCTCTTTTCTTTGTTGTATATGATCTTAGCTTCCTTCGAGGATTGTCTTCCTTTGCTGGGGTAATTGATTTGTCCCTTATGGATCGGGTAACCCCCTTTCGGGTACAACTTTCTTATTTCTAGTTTGTTGGGTTGAATGTATGTATTAATTTGATTTACTTTACCACCTGTAGTGATAATTACCCACAATCCCGCGATGATAAGAATTGAAGGTGCAAACCTGCATGAATTTAGCATGAATTCTGCAATGACGGTCAACTGATGGTAACCCTTGTGAACTCGAGTTATCGGGAAAATGCACATGCATGCGAGGCGCCAACACAACTTGATTTTTTTTTATGAACATTAAAACCAACAAAACAACATGGTTTTTGTTGTTTGGAAGAACATGCACATTCTTGCAATCTGTGTCTTTTTTCATCAAGGGCTTACGTTAACCTGATACCAACCCACTAGTGACAAATTCATGATGATGTTTGTTATTCAAATCAAAACAAAACATGCATTAACCTTTCAAAGAGAAAGAAAATGATGAAAAACAAAAGGAAGATGAGAACAAATCAAATTGACTCAACACAACATTGAAAATAAACTAAGAAGGAAACTAGGTTGACAGATGGATGGGTTGATGGAGGAGTAGAAGGAAGAGGTGCAGACCTAGGATTTAACATCGACTCCAAATGGTGATAACACTTCCCTGTGAGGTGCTAAGAAAAACATATGGTGTGCCTTAGTTATTTATTTCTATCCCCCTGCCACTAATCATGTATGCTTTATTTTCCAGTCCTGTTATTTGTCTTATTTCAACTGAAACTCAAATCTACAGCTACACCCCAATGCCTTTGTTGGGCTATGGAGTCTTATTGTTGATCTACTATATAAACTAACTGAAAATGAAATTCTCCAATGACGAGCTTATTCAACACACCCCTACTCTACTCAATTGAAAACCAAGTAATCATGTGTAATCAAATTTCCAGTGAAGCCATACGAGGAGCTTATTAACAAGCTGCAACTGACCTCCATCTTTAAGTACGAATATGATAGTAGAAACTGAAAAATATAGCAACAACTTACAATCTAGAAGCCCATACTTAAAGTTTTGAAATTCTTCCTTCACAAAATGAATGACATAAAATTCTTTAATCCAATTTGACTTCATATAGACTGCTATAGGATCTGCAAAAACATGAGAACCATACCTTTTCTGATAATGAACATCAATACATATTTGAATATGATCTTCAAAACTAGAAGTTTGTTGTATGTTTTTTATTTTGTTGATGAATGTGCATGATTCAAGCTGTGTTATATCCACTTCATGGTAAAAAATTGAAAATCCTCCATTCAAAACAATTGTTGGAAGCAATGCCCCATTTTGTTCATCAACTAAGATATTTCCTTCACTGCTTTCCAAAGGATCAAATTCATCATTATCACATATGAGTATATTAAGTTGATAAAGTTGTTGATTATTTTGGATTTCAATATCATCCCCTCCATTGCTCTCTAAAAAATATGCTTCATAAATATCATAGACCGGATAACTTCTAAGGAGTTCCATCTGTATCATGGTAGAAATATGCTCCTCCTCATCAAGATATTGATCATAGATGGGCTAGTCTTTAGAAATTCCTGAAACCTGAACTTCAAAATCCTCCATTTCATGACATCCTTGAGAAATTGAATGCATAATAGAAGCTCGATCTATGTCAATCTTTGGAGAAACAATCTCATCATCAAAAACACTATTAGAGATATATGATATAATGTCAAATGTTTCTACAGAATTATGATCAATGTTTTTGTCATCAAAACAATCAATAAAAATTTCCTCCTGAATAGAAAAACTATAGAAGATTTCACAAGGGGATGATTCTTCTTCCACTTGTTTAACATTAACTTCCTTCTCATTCATACTACTAGAGGAACTAGATGTTAGTTTCCTATAAATAGGTTTTTAGGTTTTGAATAAAATTATAGGATAAATTCATGTCTTGGGTCAAATAAGAACATTGAAGGATTTTTTCCTAAATCATAATTCATAGGTTTGTTTGTCATGGATCGGATTTTATTTTTTAACCATGTAAATTATGGTTTTTTCAAAAAGATGTGGGTTGTCGTGTCACTAAAGAGTCATGATTTCATTTCAAGACAATCGGAGTCAGTCTTGTCAAAGTTCTAACAATTTCATGAAATCAAATCTATCAAGGACATGTGGCATCATCAAGAAAATCATTGTGTAGTGCAAGTTGTTGTGCAACATCCCAATGGTGTGTATGGAAGTACAACGAGGTATGATAGAATAATTCACGTTTTAATTGAAGTTACATTTCAAATTTATCCTCCCTCCACGTAAAGAAAGAGTGAAGAAATCATTTCTCTTCACCCGAAATTTCAAAACCTCCTGGCCAAATTTGTTGCACACAAGTCCCTGTTCTGTTCGTTGCTGCAGAAAGGGTGCAGAGGAGGTTGTTCTTCATTTTCTGCATAGAAGACGTTTTTTCATTTACTGCGCAGAGTACTCTACTCTCATTTTTTGCACACAATTCCATGTTGTGTTGCTTGCTACGCACTACGTACGGGTTACTATTTTCATTTGTTGGGTAGAGGTTACTATTTTCATTTGTTGCGCCAAGGGTTGACACACACCAGCATCATGAAAATCCAGAACATAGAAGAAAAATTGTAAAGGGTGGTGATTTCATGAGGTTTGAGCCACAAGGTTTAAATTTGGTAAATGCAGACCCAACAATCAGAGCATCCTTTGAAAAAGTGGGTTGCATTAGGTTTTGTGAAAAACTTCAGGGGTACAACAAATACGTGGTGAGGGAGTTTGAAGAGAATTTTGATGGCATTAAGGCTAAGGTGGGAAATCTCCAGTTTCAGGTTCTGAAGATAGCATTGTTGTTGCAACATAAACCCCTACTCATGGAGAACAATGGTTAAAAGGTATGCAGTTAGATCTATCTTACCATCATGATTTCCTGCAGCCTGAATTTAGAAATACTAAATTCAAAGCTACCATGCCTAGAGAGTTTTTATTGGAAATTCATAGTGATTTGTTGAGGGTTATCCAGAGTTTTTTTACATGTGAAGGGATATTTAACAGGGTTTACCAATACCATATCAAGATCTTAATGCACTTCACTGGTAAGAATCCTTTGAATCTGCCATATTACCTTTTCAGAAGTCTAGGAAGGATGGATGACAGAGTACAAATAAGGAAGGAGCACGAAGATGCTAGCCTCTTCCATTTTTCTTTGATCAAACTGTTAGTATTGGAAGAACTCAGAAAGAAAAATCAAGACTGTGAGTCTTTTCTATATTCATTAAGTATAGCAGTAGATTCCCTAGGAAACCCACAAAATTTGATAAATGCACCCTCATCAGCAGAAAGAACTGCAACATCAATCCCTGAGATTTCTATCAAGAAAAGGGAAAAAGAGACTGAAGAGACTGTATCAAGTCAGCAGGATAAAAATAAAGGGAAGAAACTCCAGTTCTCTCCATAATTTACCGAAGCTCCTAGAAAATTGTTCACCAAATCTGCAGCAAAGAGAATGCTTGTTATACATACATCATAGGAAATTAATGAGACTCCATAAACCTTCATACAAAAAACCTTCTCAGATGACAAATACACTTCAATTATTGAGTTGCAAGAACAACTGAATAAGGATCACTTTGCTATAACACAATTGCAACATGAAAATAGAGAATTGAAGAAGAAGTCTCTAGAAGAAGATTTCGGGAAAGATACCTCTATGATAGTATAAAGGTCATCACTATCAACTCCAATTGGTTCCAAAACAAGGAGTAAAGGGAAAATAGTAAAGCAAACTCCAGAGGTAGAGGAGATCCCTAAGCCTAGTGTACCTTTAACAAGGTCCTCAACTAGGAAGTTGTGGCATCAAAAGGAAATCCCAACATAGAATCAGCCAGTAAAAAAGAAAGATGATGAAGGAAAACACACTTTCAAGAGGATAAATAAACAACTCAGAGAAGAAAAAAATGTGATATTTCAACTCATGGAGGAAGATAAGAAATCCAAAATGAATTTTGCTAAACACCTAAGAGATTGTGGACCTACAATAGAAAAATTTGCATCAATGGTGAGAAGGACAGAACCTCATTGTGAGGAAGGAGAACAAGACCCTCAAGAAAATTTTGCAGTAGGTGGAGATTAGAAAGAAAGGTTGTAATATACCAGATATAAAAAGTATGCAAAATAGAAATAAAATGATAGAAATGGCAGAATAACAACAATATAACCAGAACAATCACCACAATAACACTGAAATGATATAAGAATAACAACAGAAATAGAACTTTGATTCTGAGAGAAATGTTCACGGGCCTCTTTGAGGGGGAAACCTCCAGTCGAGTGGAGATCTATTACAATAATATCCAAACTAGGGTTTTCATACCCTCGACTCCTATTTATACTAAATATGTCTATCAAAAGAAGCATCTAGAGGAAGATCCTTCTAGAAGCGGAAGCTTCTATTAGGTCTTCTTGCATTCGACTTATTCTATTTTATTGCAAGGCCTTATTAATATTGACCTTTATTACATCCGAATATATTGTTCTACCTATGTGTGGGTTAGTACCCTAACATGTCCTCCCCCTTAAAAATAGCCTTGTCCTCAAGGCTTGAGATGTGGAAATTGTTGCAGAATGGTAGCTAGTTCCCAAGTGGCATCTGTTGGAGTTGTATATTTCCACTGGACTAACACTTCCTTGATGGTTCTCTGACACAAGTGATGCTCACGTTGGTCCAAAACTGCTTGTGGTTGTAGCCAAATGGATCCTTATTCGGCTAACTCGGGAAGGTTGGTTTGAATTTGGCACTTAGTTCCAATCACCTTTTTTAAGCATGAAACATGAAAAATAGGATGTAGCTTCGAATGACTGGGCAAAGCTAACTGATAGGCCACCTGTCCCAAACACTTGAGAATGGTATAAGGACCATAAAATTTGGGCGCTAGCTTCTGACAATGCTCGGCCTTGAGGAAATTTTTCTTGTAAGGTTGCAGTTGAAGAAACACTTGATCCCCTTCTGCAAATTGACATTTAGAGCAACCTTGATCTGCTTGTTTCTTCATGCGATTATGTGCCATGACCAAATTCTCTTTGAGGGTGTGAATATTAGCCTCTCGATTTGTAAGTGTTTGGTCAACCGCCTGGACCTTCAAGACACCAGGTAAGTATGAGAGAACTGAAGGTGGCTTCTATCCATATACCTCTTCAAAAGGAGTCATGCATGTAGATGTATGGTATGAAGTGTTGTACCACCATTCAGCTAGGGGTAACCATTAAGCCCACTGATTTTTCTTTTCTAAGGAAAAACACCTCAAATATGTTTCCAAACACTTGTTGACAACTTTCGTTTGACCATCAGTCTATGGATGATAAGTTGTGACGAGATGCAATTGGGTGCCTTGTAGCTTGAACAGTTCTTGCCAAAAATTTCTTGTGAAAGTTGGGTTGTGATCAGAAACAATAGAGTGTGGCATGCCATGAATCTTGAAGACCTTATCCATCAAAATTTGAGCCACCATGGATGTTGTAAACGGGTGTTGAAGAGCATAGAAATGATCATACTTGGAAAGGCGATCAACAACCACTATGATGAATGATTTATTTCTTGATTTAGGTAAGCCTGTAGTAAAATCCATAGCGATATCCCTCCAAATAGCAGGTGGAATCGGAAGTGGTTGTAGTGTTCCCGGAGATTTGATTGTTTCTCCCTTGTTGCGTTGACACACATCACATTCAATGAAAAAATTACAAATGTCCTATTTATACCATCCCATAAAAAAGAACGGTTGACCCTGTCATAGGTTTTGGTGAACCCGGAGTGCCTCGCTGTGGGTGTAGCATGAAGCTCAGAAAGTACCGTGGATTTAAGATTTGATTTTTTACTTAAATACAAGTGGCCTTTGTATCAAATATCATCATGGAGCCAAGAGTACCCTGGGGAAGTTGTAGCATTGGAATGCAATTGTTGGATCAGATGCGAACTTTTGGGATCTTGTAGCCATTCCTGGCGAATGGCTTGGAGCCAATCTGCTACAATGAAGGTAAGAGAAAAAAGGGATCCTTCATATTCATATTTTTGGGAAAGTGCATCCACAACCACATTGTCTTTTCCTTTCTTGTAAATGATCTCATAATCATATTCAAAGAGCTTAGTCACCCATTTTTGTTGATCCGGGGAGGAAATGCGTTGTTCCAGAAAATACTTGAGGCTTTGATGGTCTGTCTTAATTTGGAAGTGTTGCCCCAATAGATAAGGGTGCCACAGATCAATGACATGCAAAATAGCCAACATTTCCTTTTCATAGATTGATTTGCCCAGATTTCTTTCAGAGAGTTTCTTGTTGATAAAGGCCAAACGCTGACCCTCTTGCATAAGGACAACACCAATTCCTCTCCCTGAAGCATCACATTCCAAGACAAAGGTCTTTGTGAAATTAGGAAGGGTCAGGACTGTAGTGGTGCACATGGCCATCTTCAAGGTTTGAAAATCTTGAGCAGCGGCTAGAGTCCAAGTGAAAGAGTTCTTTTTTAGGAGAGCAGTGAGAGGTGTGGCAATCTTTCCATAATTCTTAAAAAACTTGCGATAATAACCTATTAAGCCCAGAAATCCACGCAATATTTTGAGAGTCTTTGGATGAGGCCAGTCTTGCATAGCTTCAATCTTTTTAGGATCCACCTTAACTCCGTCCTTGCCAACCAAATGACCCAATTACTCTACTTTTGAGGCGCCAAAAGCACATTTAGACTATTTTAGGAAAAGTTGGTGCTGAGAGAGTATGTGGAGAACTCGATCCACATGAGCAAGATGGTATGCCCAGGTTTTTCTATAGATGAGGATATCATCAAAGAAAACTAAGACAAAATTACGGAGAAAAGGATGAAATACTTGATTCATGAGGCTTTGGAAGGTGGAGGGGGCATTACACAAGCCAAAGGGCATGACCAAAAACTCATAGTGGCCCTCATGAGTTTGAAAGGTAGTATTGGGAATGTCTATCTCTTTCATACGTATCTGGTGGTAGCTTGAACAAAGATCAAGTTTAGTAAAGAATTGGGTGTCACTCAATTAATACAAGAGGTCATCAATGACAGGAATGGGAAATTTGTCTTTAATGGTAAGTTTGATGAGGGCACGGAAGTCAAGACACATTCACCAAGAAAATTCTTTCTTCAGGACCATGACCACAGGAGAAGAGTAGGGGCTCGTACTAGGGCGGATAACACCTGCATTAAGGAGTTCCTGGACCATTTTCTCAATTTCATTTTTTGGGGAAAAGGGGTGACGATACAGACGGATATTGGGAGGAAGGCTTCCGGGTACAAGGGGAATTGAATGATCATGAACACCACAAGAAGGAGGGAGTTCCTAGGGAGTGGAAAAAATGACTTGATGTTTAGAAAGGATGACTTGGAGGTCTTGTGGCACCGAGGGTGTCTTTGTTGCTTGTATGGCATGGAGTTGGGAAAAAACACCAGAATGACCTTTTTTTAGCAGCTTTTCCATCCGATGGGAACTAACGATCTTAGGTGAACCGACGGTGATACCTTGGAAATTATATTGGTGGCCCTCATGGTCGAATTGCATAGTTAATTCCTTAAAATCCATGAGAATGGGACCGAAATTCCTTAGCCAATCTGCACCCAACACAATGTCACAACCGCCCATGTCGATAGAAAACATATGAGATTTCAGGTGGTAGTCACCAATTTGGAGACGCACATTTTCACAATGCCCTCCACATTTCATGGAGCCACCATTGGCAATCATGATTTGGAAATTATTGACGACATGGATGTAGCAATGAGTTTCTTGGGCAATGCGGCGATGAATAAAATTATGGGTGCTTCCACTATCAACCAAAATGATGACCTTCCAATGCTTGATGTAACCAATTAGCTTGAGGGTTTGGGGAGCGAAGAAGATAGTGAGAGCATTGAGGGAAATGACCGGTTCTACTTCAGGAGGGTCTGAGGGAGGGGTTATGTCAGTGGTTTCAGGTGACTCAGACACACGGGGAGTTTCAACATCCTCTTCTGAAATATCCTCAGAGATGGCCATAAAAATATTTTGTTCCTTACACTTGTGGCCCAGGAAATATTTGTCATCACAATTATAACAAAGGCCTTTGAGTTGGCGTTCAGCCATTTCAGCCCTGGTCAATTTTTGGATCTTTAGTGGAGCGGAGGGAGTAGTAGGATTTATTGGTTTAGTGCAAGGGATAAAGGAGGGTTTCCAGTTTTGAGAAGATACAACTTGTTGTACTTCTTTATCTCTTTTAGTAGCCTCCACCCAACTCTGAGGACGAGCCATGAGAACATGGGCCCGAATCTCATCCTTGAGACCACTGATAAAACACTCTCGGAAAAATCATCACGCATGCCCTCTGTCCAAAAATCCAAGCACTCAAAGGCAGCTATAAATTCTTCCATTGTTCCTTATTGTTTTAACTTTGTCAAATGACCCAAATGGTTGGTGTCAGTGTCAAAGCGTTCATAAATCTCTGCCACAAAGTGTGTCCAAGAAATATACCCTTGACGGGAAGTTTTTCTCCATTGCCAATGTTCTTGATCTAGATGGAGAACACCATACTAGATTTTGGCCAAGTCATCTGTAATGTCGTATAAAGAGAAATAATGTTCCATTTGGGTTACCCAACCAGTGGGATCCGAGCCATCAAATTTGGTCACATCCACCTGCAAAAGGCGTAGGTCACGCTGAAAGTGATGCTGCTAAAAGTTATGGGAATGAGAGGAATGTTTAGCTTCAGTATGTTGGGGTGAGTCATAGGAAGGGTTATCTATAGGGATATGCAGCTTGGTGCAAAGTGTCGAAAATACATATTCAAGTTGGGTGGTTAGGTCTTGTTTGATTTCCTCCATTGAGGACTGCATGGTTGTATTTATGGTGACAACATTGGAACTGAGTTGTTTCACTTCTTGTTGGGTCTCGATGAGACTAGATTGCAGGGTATTGAAGTGAGCTTCCAAGTCTTGGCTATGGGTATGGGCCATGAGGACGAGGGAATCGAAAAGGGGTGAGTGGGGTCAAAAAAATTTCCGAAAAATGATATATATGAATGTGAAAAGGGAGAAGAGATGAATGCTTAACCAAGAAGAAATGTGTAGTGATTTAGAAACCCGAACACAGTTGCGGAACAATAGATCTTGTTTGTTTTAATTTGTTTATGTTTCTGTCCCCAAGGGTTAGCAATTCAAGGGTTCTACAGACAAGGGTTTTCCATGTGTTATAGCTCTCTGATATACGTGCGACGTCCAACAATAGTACTCGGCCCAATATATTGGGGCACTAACTAAGGAGGCTAGATCATACCCTTATACGTACTACACGACTACCCAGGTACTAGAGAGTATCTTCGCGAGTGTTTTTCTCGATGGAACTATAGAAGTCAGGCAGTCGATCCGTTTATCTAAAGAGGGATTTAGGTAATCTAGGTCAATCCGTACACAGGTGATGTTTGATGCACTACCACTCGAAGGGGTACCAACATGGGTTACAAGGGTGGCCAACAGATGTGCACTTAAGTACCACTTGTATTTCCTGCATGTATGAATCCCTCAACCGCGGGTTTATGCACGTAACGACAGATCTCTATGGCTTAAATATGTCGGAATACGTCTCTACCCTGGAAAAAAAATTACTCATAATTTATGTCGAGGAAAGTGCTATGATACCACTTGTAATATACTAGATATAAAAAGTATGCAGAACATAAATAAAATGATAGAAATGGCAGAATAACAGCAATATAACCAAAACAATCACCACAATAACACTGAAATGATATAAGAATAACAACATAAATAACACTTTGATTCTGAGAGAAATGCTCATGGGCCTCTTCGAGGGGGAAAACTCCAGTCGAGCAGAGCTCTATTACAATAATATCCAAGCTAGGGTTCTCATACTCTCGACTCCTATTTATACTAAATATGTCTATCAAAAGAAGAATCTAGAGGAAGATCCTTCTAGAAGTGAAAGCTTCTAGTAGGTCTTCGTACATTCGACTTATTCTATTTTATTGCATGGCCTTATTAATATTGACCTTTATTACATCTTAATATATTGTTCTACCTATGTGTGGGTTAGGACCCTAACAAAGGCAAGCTTGCCTTGCTAGATGAAGTAGTAGAGAACTAAACCACTGAGACTTTTTTGACACATTTTTTTCATCTTTCCATTTTGAATCCGTTTTTGCAAAATTTTACATATATAATCATATTATATTATCAAAGAGGCATTATTACCCATAGGTTTGATCAGAACATTTGTTGTTGTGTAACTCTGTTGTATTTTCTTGTAGGTGGTGATTGCGCAGTGGACTTCTTGTGCGACATTGGCAGAATGACCAGAACACCTCCAACTCAGCTTGAATGGTTTGATAAGTGTGTCATCCCATATCCAACAAACATCAGTAGTGGAAATCAAAATTTTGGGTTTCATTTATTTTCGTATCAAAGTCGTTGTAATGAGTCCAAGTCGACTCCTTATTTTTAGCAGTTCGTTAAAGATCTCATGTTGATTATGTGAAATTATTAGCATTGTTGTAGGATCATAGTTGGATCCGAATTTGATACTATAGACATATGTTTTCGTATATATTTAGACAACCATGAAACTAAAGGGTTGGAAAGTGTGTATAGGAATACTATCGAACATATTTTTTCCTTGTTGTTAATGAAAAATGGTTGGATCATAAGTCCTTGAGTTTTGACCACAGAGATACATGTGATTGTGATATTTTATTAATGTGTTTCCTTAGTATGATTTTATATTTTATAATTGATATTGTATGATTTATTATTTATGTTAATGTGAAATATATGTATCAAAACTCATCTTTATCATATTCTCTATTGCATGTAGTTCAAGTTGTATTTCTACTATAATTTATTTAAGATTCATCTGTGTTAGATGCCTTGAAGGATTATTGTTTTCTCTGTAACCTATTGTCTACAACATATCTATTTGGCTTAGAATATTACTTTATATCTTGCCTATGTTCAGTCTTTTCTTAAATACACCAGGTATCCAACAATTTTTATTGACTTTCAATTTAGTGACTCCATAGCCCAATGTACTTTCTGTTCATATTTCCACCAACCCTATAAATCCATTTATTTTATAGATATATCGTTTGAGTCAAACCAAATTAATATATCGGTGATTGATTTGAAGAGAGAGATCCCTCTCTAGTTGGAAGGGCTAGCTTCCAACCCTAAATTGGTTTGAGGTTACTCTTATACCTATTTCCTCCTCAGCCAATGAAATTAAAGAAAGATAACACCAGCTATATAAGTTTGCATATATAAATCAAACTCCTCACAACAATTTTCAAAAAGAAAACCAACTGGAAAAAACCTTTTACAATGATCACTAAATGTTGCATGGAATGTTTTCAGGGAAGAAATGATAGCATGAGGCAAGGATAGGTACCATTCATTTACATCTCCCTCTAATGAGTACATGAACATATTCATTAATACATCCTTGTAATGTATACCCAACTGATGCATAACTTCATGGTATTCAAGAAAATGATCTACATGGTTATCATATTTATCTTCTCTAAATCTAGGCAAGTACTCACCCCACTCATCTATAGTAGGAAAAACATTTGGAAAACTAGGAACAACATAGAAATTAAGAGGAGAAAACCTCTGAGCCAAGATGGCTTCCATATGAAAATATGACTTCTTGAAACTATGGAGTCACCACTAGATTCTTTAATCATGAAGTCGTTAGGTGACTGATCTGCAGTTTGAATGTGCCTGGATTTTGTTCACCATCAAAAACCAGATCTAATAATTGTCGTTCTCCCAAGGAAATATTAGTTCATTACTCTGATCCTCGGAAACGGCACCAGAATATGTTGGTCCTAAGGTTTTCACCTGCCTGCTAAAGAGAATAGCTAGGCCACCTCAAGTTTTGGAATGGTTTGATTTTGATAAATTAGGTTTTTGGGTCAGTGAATGGATAGGTTTTTCAAGGATAGAAACCTGATTGGACTGGCCAAACAATATGACTTCAGGTTCTCCTTAGCTAATGGTATGCCTTTTTATGAACATGTAAGAATATGAAAAGATAAACAAAGGAAACACAACAAGCAATATAATGAGTTACCTGTTGTGTGATATTTTAGACTTAAAATAATATTTCAAGACCTAAAACAAATATCTAGATACAAATAATCCAACAGGTTGCAATATAATTGATCCCTTTACTCAAGAAATAGTTGATTAACAAGTTTCATAAAAGTAAAAATTTTAGTTAAAATAGTAGCTAACAAGAAAAAGGAAATGCACATTGCACACATTCCAAATTTTCATCCAAGATAAGATTAAGAACACATAAATACGTGAGAAAGAGAACAAAAATTGCCATCAAGATATATATTCACTAGGTAGGGAGATTCATAATCATAAGTTTTAGGTCCAACCAAATTCTGATGTTTGATTCTTTCACTACAAACTCAACCCTTATTCATTACAAAATTTGTCTATTTATCCTTTTTTCAGAGGGTTTCGACCATCTTGAAACAAAAGTTCAACTCTGCATAACAGCTAGACTTTTTGAATGATTTGACTTACACTCTTTCATTAAATCTTGAGAACAACTCTTTGAATTGTGTATTTAATTAGGAATATTAGTCATGAATTACTTTAAACTTGACCTTAACAAAAAATGCAGTTCGTATCAAACAAAAATAACCACTTATTACACTTGGCAATAATGTCTTGAACTTAAAACAGCTAGACTTCTAAAAGTGAAAACTATAACTATTGTTTATACTGGAGTAAAACAACTCTTAAAAAAAAAATTGAAAGTTCTAACTGGAAAGAAATGTGCATGAATACCAACATGCACTCCAGTTGGAGATTGAACTGGAACATAGATATATAAAACTCACCCAGAATTTGGTGAATTTCTTGGGAAAATGACCTAAAATACCTCTTTGATTCTCTCAAAATGTGATACTTGTATAAACTCTGAGAGAGTTGCTTGTGCATGGTCCCATTTCCAACAAAAACCTCTTTCATTTTTCAAAAATTCATTTCCATCTATTCGGAAGGCGCACCCAAAGACAATGACAAAAACAGGGAAAACAACATTTGGCGAATTTCTGGAAAAACAACCTCAAAGGTATCTTCAATTCTCCAAAACCATCATACCTATGTAAACTATGATATTTTTTTGTGTACAGGCCCGTTCCCAACAAAAACTGCTTTCATTTTTCAAAAATTCATTTACATCTGTTCAGACAATGCATCTAAAGACAATGACAAAAACATAAACAAATGGATCATTTTGTGAATTTCTGGAAAAACAGCCTCAAAAATATTTTTCATTCTCCCAAACTGTACTATATTTGTAAAATATGAGAGAGGTTTTTGTGAATGAAATTTTTATGAAAAAAAAACCTCTTTCATTTTTTTAAAATTCACCTCCAGCTATTCGAGAGGCGCACCGGAAGACAATGACAAAAACATGAAAAATCAGAGCATTTTGTGAATTTCTGGAAAAACATCCTCAAATATCTCTTTGATTATCCCAAACTGTTATACATGTCTAAAATATGAGAGAGGATTTTTTGAATGGGATATTTCTCAACAAAAACCTCTTTTCATTTTCTAAAATTCACCTCCAACTGTTCGGGAGGTCCGTCGGAAGACAATGACAAAAACAAGAAAAAAACAAAGCATTTTAAGAAAATTTTGGCAACGCCTTAACAATCCTTTCTTTGAATGTGATTTGTCTCTATTTAATAATGAAATGGTATCTATGACTACTATTTTATCTATATATAAATCTATAAACAACCCTTGATTGACCCTTATGAATCTAGAGTTGTTGCATTGTTTTCCGTGAATGTTGATCTAAAATTATGCCCTGAAAAGAGGATGGAATCTACAAAAAGATTGAGATCTGGAAGTGAATATGATCCTTTTCTTATTTTTACAATACTCTGTATTTCAAATATTCAATTGGTATCACACTTTGCTTCTTATAAATTTCATGACAATTCAAGTTATGTTAGGATTATTGGGCATTTCAGGGTCTTGGTTCCCTTTCCTCTTTCTATTATGTTTGGCTTCAGAGGACTCCTTAATTATGAAAAACCTGTGTTGGCCACCCCTCATAATTATTGACTTTGTATGTTTGGCAACAATATTGGGATTATGTTGTTTAGCTTTCCTTTGTCCCCTTATTTTTGTCTTGGGAATTTTATCCTACTACATGGTGGAGGTCACAAGCTTGTCTTTTGAATGTTCAAGTGAAAATGGGCCTAGTGGAGTAACTTGTTCCTCTTGTTGTGTGATACAAACCTTGATAGCCTCCTTATATTTTTTCTATGTTGTATTTGATCTTAGCTGTCTTTGAGGGATTTCTTCCTTTTCTGGGGTAATTGATTTGGCCCTTATGGATCGGGTAACCCCCTTTTTGGGTGAAACTTTCTTATTTCTAGTTTGTTGGGTCAAATGTATGTGTTAATTTGCTTTACTTTACCACCTATAGTGATAATTACCCATGATCTCGCGATGATAAGAATTAAAGGTGCAAACCTGCATTACTTTGGCATGAATTCTACAATGATGGTCAATTGGTGGTAACCCTTGTGAACTCGAGTGCTCAGGAACATGCACACGCATGTGAAGTGCCAACACAACTTGATTTATTTATTTATTTTTAATTTTGAATGTTAAAACCAACAAAACAACGCAGTTTCTATTGTTTGCAAGAACGGGCACATTCTTGCAATCTGTTTATTTTTTCATCAAGGGATTAGGTTAACCTACTAGCAACCCACTAGTGAAAAAATCATGATGATGTGTGTTATTCATCTCAAACTAAAACATGCATTAACCTTTCAAAGAGAAAGAAAATGATGAAAAACAAAAGGAATATGAGAACAAATCAAACTGACTCAACACACCATTGAAAAGAAACTAAGCAAGAAACTATGTTGACAGATGGATGGGTTGATCAAGGAGTATAAGGAAGAGGTGCAAACCTAGGATTTAACAGTGTTTGGCGAGGAGTTAGAAAAATGGAATGAAAGGATTAGTTTTTGTTTTTCTTAAGAATTGATATGCATTGATTTACTTCACAGGTTTAAAACTTGCAGGTGCAAATCTGGGTCAAAATCATAGAGAAATGTGTCATATTCGATAAGAGTTGACCCTCCAACAAGAATTCAATGAGGACCTTCCATACTAGCATGAGTATTGGACAAAGATTCTTGTTTATTTAGATAAGTACTTGACAACGGGAAGGCCAACATACAAAGTCAATAATTATGAGGGGTGGCCAACACAGGTTGAAACTTCCCTTGAACAAAATGATGACACAATAAATTGACTTCACTGACTCAAAGATGAACAATGACATAAGTCTAGGACACAAGAGACATCGACATACTCTCCATCGTGGTTTGAAGAATAACCAATCAGAGGAGTAAAAACTCTACGTAACTGGTTTAGTTTCCTAAATACATACTAAAACCCAAATTATTGAGATGTAGGCTCAAAAATTTGTGCTTTGTTCAAGGGAAACTCGATTGCTGCCAAAATACTGAAGATAAGACTCTTTCCCATCCTCTTTTTTTGTTATTTGATTTTTTTTTGTCTTTTTCATATTAGAAAGCTTGAAAAAGAATAAAATAATGCTATATTACAATGGAGGAAACGAGTGGTGCGAACAAGAAAACTAGGTCCACGTGCAAGGAACATACCTATGCTCAATACAAGGAAATGGATGCAAGATATGGACGAGGGAATTATTCCTCTAGGGATACAAGTATCAAGTCATAAAGGAAAATATTTCCAGCTGAGCAACTGATGAGAATGTAAGAAAGAGGATAATTGAGAGCAAGTTGAAGCTAACATTAGGCTCAAAAGTGCAAGTGGTATAGATGAAATGTAGTTACAACTTAACACAAATTATTTTTAGGAGCCCTGTGAGGTATTAGACATAATAAATACAAGAATAATTTATGGAGCTTCAAAACAAAGTCATGGTGGGACTAAACAGGGCTCCCTAGCCTATCAAGAAACTACAGCATGGACGTTGAAATGGCTAGCAGGGAACTAACTAAGGCACCCATGAAGAGGAAGGCTCTACCACAAGCAAGACAACACTTTAAAACAACTTAGAAGGTTTACTGTCGCAAGTGAGTGGGATTGACCGTAAGAAAGATGTATAAACATCACTGAATATGAAATATCCAAGGAGAAAAATTCCCTAACCCATATGCCAGTAAGAAAAAACATTACTTGCGAAGAGTTAGAAAAATGGAATGAAAGGATGAAAAACTCCTTAGTTAGTACTTGGTTATTTCATGCTTGTTTTTTATTTCAAACGAGTCATTCTCCATTTCTCTTACATTAATACTCAATTGGTGCAACATGCCCTTGATATTATCATTCTTATTTATGTATCAAATAAGTCACATTTCTACATCATTTTCAGAGAATTCAACTGAGTCACTAAACTCACTTTCCCATGCAACTTTTAATACTTCTAGTTGTTCCAATAGTTGTTTTTTAAACATAAGTTGGGTATCCATTAATAAATTAGGGGCAACTATTTCTTTTGTAAGATCAACAAGTTTTTTTTTTTGTAAATTAGATTGTATAAAAAGCCTTCAAAAAACATAAATTACAGTATCATCATTTGTTCCTAACTGTAGAAAATGAACTGCCCCAAGGGGAAACCAATTCATCCAGACGGTCATAGAAAAACCCAGAGTCTTAAGATACCATTCATAGAGATTACAATGACTAAATATAAAAATTCAAGTCCCCTGTGGGAGACCAAATCGACCTGTGGACTAACCCTGACATAAAAGAAACAAACAAAATATGACTATAGTCCCTATGAGGCAAAATAAAATTTGGACACCCTGCTAACTGTGCATAAAGACACCTGTGAAAATCATATGGTGGGCTTGTAGTGTGACCACATGTCTAGGGAGGTGGCATTTGTCGTTGGGTCCATGGCTGGTGTTGCTTCCTCCTTGACCAGTGTCCCTTCCTCCATTGTAGTCCCATGCACAGTTGCCGCAAGAATCGACAGCTCAACCCCTGTAGCTTCTTCATCTCCATCTGTTGAGTGGAATGCTCCCTGCAATTATGAGATAATTTGCAGGAGCAGTGTTTCCTTCCCATCCAGGATCTCCATACAGAATCGTGGGTCGTCTAGGCCCAGGCCTTGCAGAATTGCAAGGTTGTCCTACAATTGTGAGCCTGGTACTGATTCTGCGAAGGAGTGAGGCTCTGGCTGTGGTCCATGGCTGGATGGTTGTGGTCCAAGGTGTGGTTGGGTTGGGGCTGAATGGGTTGGTGTGTTCGTTGGAAAGTTGGGTGGAATGATAGGAATTGGCTGCGAGGTGGATGCCAAATTTGATATTGGCCCTGGGTTGAAACCTAGAGAATTTCCTGAGAGATTGAACCACTCAAGATGGCTTGCGAAAGGCGAGGAGAGGGGTGGGAGATTGATAAGGCTTTTATTAGACTGCAAAGTAGATGATGGTGAGGAATGTGATGGTGAAGAGCTGGGAGATGGTGTAGGCAGGGGCTGGAGAGCCTCACACGGTTGGCTGGGCTACCAAGCTGAGTCGCGCTTGTATTTTCCCCTTTGTCTCAACATGTCTATGACATTATGAGGGCTTGCAAGCACCGAGAGGAAGCAAAGGTAGCCTAGTATCAGCTGGGAGGAGTGCAATTCGAAGGAGGACTCAGTTAAGGATAAATACAACTGCGAATGCACCTGGTGGAGTTCATGGTGACGAAAACGCTGATAGAGGAAAGTGTGCATGAGCTGAGTAAATTTTGGTTCATGGCTTTGAGTCGTCGACAGATAGCCTGGGCGAGGCAGACTGAGATTAATGGTGCCTTGTCTAGTGCAAGTCAGTTTGAAATGCATGGTGGTGGCGGGAGGGTGTGGCACGTGTCGATCACGTGTTTGGCGCCATGTTGGTCACCTCCTGTATGATCCAAATGAGACTTGGTCTGCAATGACACCCCATCTGGGGGTAAGATCAACAATTTTTAAAAATAGGTCACCTCTCTTAATTTTTACAACATCTAACTCAAACATCATTTATCTTGATCATTTAATCCTTTTCAACTAGCAAGTGTTAATATGATTCATTCGAATACTGGAGGGAAGGTTTTGTTCTCTTTTATGGGTGTTGTTTAGGCTTAATAATTGTGTTGCAAAAATTCCCAAAACTTCCTTGTAAAAATCTTACTCATTCTCTCATTCATTTTGGAGATATTCTCTAAAATGCATAATCCTTGTTGAAAAACTAGTTGAACTTTGTGCTAGCTCCTATATTTCAATAGGTATATTCTTAGGTATATTTCTTTTTGGTAGCATCTCCAACATATTTTCTCACATCCAACAACAAACTAGAGGGACCTTTCAATTTGCTACTGCTTTCTGGGACATCCTCATTGGTAAGTGTTGGTTGAATTGAAATTAAAGGTTCAACAAACAATGGTTTTGGAATTAGAGTTTTCTCTAATTCCTTTATTATTTCTTTTAAAATTAAATTTTGTTGCTCAATATCAAAAATGGATTCTTTTAGTAATTCCCCAGTTGCCTTGTGAAATTGTGCGATTTTTTAGAATGCAATCCCCTAAAAATCAATTTTTGATTTCCAATTTTTAGAAACTTTCTTATTTTTCATGTTAACTTTATCTATTAACAATTTCTTAGAATTTTTATGGTAGTCTACATGGTGAAGTGTGACATATTCTTCTTCGAATATTTTTGGCTCTTGGGTAACCAAAGCCTCAACATTTCCCCTAGTTTCAAGCAATATTTTCTTTGACCAGTTGTGTTCTTCTATCACTTCATCTACATCCATAGCTCAGGTACTTTCCTCAATTTCAGGGATCGCCAGTATTGTTTTCTGAGTTTCTCTCTTTCTTTTAACAAAGTATCTACAACATGAGATTTTTCCAAATTTTTCATCATAGGTTCTTTATCACCACCATCATATGAATTTTCGGTAGTGTTTTTATTGGTTCTAGACCACTACTTCTAGGTTTTGTTTTTACATAAATACATCTCTGTGAAATAACGGGTGAATTAGGGTTTTTTCTTGTTGCCTCTCTCCCCTTTTGTTTGTAGCACTCATTAGTGTTCTCCATCTCTCCATCATCGTTCATAGCTTCTTTAATTGAGGCTTAGGGGATAGTTTGATTGTCTCCTCCTTCTTCCTTGAACTATTCAAACTTACAAAAATAAAAATAGTATCCCACTATGGACATGTGTGCAGAAAATAGGTCCTTAGGGTCAAAACCCTTGATGCATTGAGCTTCCTTTAAACCAAGTTGACCAAATTGACCTGAAAATTCATCCAAGTGACAAATATGCTTGAAAACAATTTCCCCAACTCTCCAGGGCAATCAAATTAATTGCTTATTTATTTTTCCAGTGAAGAAGTGTGCCCAATGTTTATATTGTCTGGACATTTCAATGACAAAGTGTCTATCAAAACTTAAAAGGGAAACAAGAAGGGTTTCCCTTGGAAACCAAATAATCTCATAAAACTGAAATCCTCCATAGTCTCAAAAATTCATTTCTCGGTGACAAAGGAGGTAGCCTTTAGTGATAGTATCAATGTAATAGAACCAAAAATTAATTTTTCAAAATCAGAAGTAAAGTTGTTGTGGACCACGTAGAAATTGTATTGAGCTTTATGTCTCCATAAAGCTGAGTACCAGACATAAATTGGTTCCACCTTGAAATAAACACTCATTTCCATAGGCAAGTCTTCAAATATGTGGTAGTAGACTATAACATATACCAAATAAGAAGTCATATAAAATTTCCTATTTTTTCTCAAACCACCAGTTGAAACGATATCTCATTTGAAATAATTCATCCCTAGTTAATCATGGCATCTTCATGAACAAAAAAGTGAATAATATAAACAATGTTTTTTTCCATAGATGTTGTGGACTCTATTCCATTTATGTGGGAAAAAATCTAGAAGAATTGTTTGTAGGGATATTTTAAATAACTTACCTCAATCTGAGTGCAATATCTATCATCTCTTCGGTTGGACAGATAGGTCTTGAGGAGTTATGCTCTTCCTTATTGTTCTTTAAGAAAATCATCTTCTTCCTCATTCTTGAATTGCATGGTGGGGTTTAGGAGTCCCAACATTCTCCTGAAAATTGAAGGATTCAAGGAGATGGGAGACTTCCCCTAAACTTGGATAATTCTTCTTTCAGTATCGACCTTATCTGCGCACCAGAGAACTAGTTCTTTGAATTCCATCACCTCAAGCACATAGCCGACCAATGTTATTCCTTAACTCCAAAATTTGTTTTTTTCCTTCTCTATGGGGGAAGATTTGAATACCACTCGTAATCTTGTGACCACTACAACTAATTATCTTCTCGTCCGAGAGTGTTAATTGTGTCTCTACAATACAAGTTCATTATTCTACTTGACATATCTTTACACGTCTTTCTCTTCTTACGAATAGGTGGCGCTATTGTTGGATTACTAAATGGGGGGGGGGG
>ML813096.1:322119-347190 GCA_009831015.1 Picea engelmannii
TGTGGGCCCCGTTTGGGTAAGTTAGTACATCAACTTCCCGGGGTCGTAACTTTTGCATACGATCTCTGTTTTAAGCGTGTGATAGCTCGTTGGAAAGGTATCGTTGAGGAGATTCATTTTGGGGGCTCAATAATGCCTTTGTATATCATTGAGAACCTCTCTCTCAAAAAACCTTCATTTAGGCCCTCAAAATGGCCCCGGAAGTTAAAACCTGCTAAAAATAGTAAATTGCCAAAATTGCCAGAAAATTGTTTTGAGCCAGTCGAAAAAGGTGGGTGGCCACCGATATCCACCTAGATCACAATTAGAATATTATGTTTCATATCTTCTACCAATAGAACATTTTTTTCTTTTTCATTCTTATTCCCAATTCAGACAGTGCCTTCTCCAATGATTTTGGATGAATTATCATTTCTGAAGGAGACTGGTCCATTTTTTTTTTCATAATGTAAGAAAATTGCCTTTATCACCTGTCATGTGTTTTGAACATCCACTGTCAACATACCAACCATGTTTCTTCTTCTTATCTTGTAGGGCGACTATGCATTCTTCATTGTTATACTGATCTTGCTTTCTTATCCATGTTGTTTTCTGAGGTTCTTGTCTATGATTGTTGTTATTCTATTGAGGTTCTTTAGGAGGGACTGTCATTCTGCAATCCTTGGCCATGTGTCCAAAATTGTTACATTTGTAACATTCCACTTCAGTGCTCAAAGATTCAAACCTATTGTAACTTATTCTTTGTGTTTCATTGGGTCTTCTTGAATAATCCCTTTGTGTATAACTCTCAAAGTTGTTACTGTTCATGTTGTTATCTCTGCAATTTGCAGCTTTATGTCCAAAATTATTACATGCATAACATAAACCAAAAAATATAGTTTGATACCTGGGAGTTGAAGATATTCTTAAATGAGGTGCTCTTATGAATCCTTCTTCTTCTTGAGGCCTATTTGTCTGTTGTTGATTCTGAAATCTGAATCTTCTTGGTGGAGGAGTGTCCTTGTAATCTTCCTTGTATATCTTCCTATCCTCTTTAATTTTTTCTGCATAGCTCTTTGGATTTGTTTCTTGATCTTTTGTTTTGGAGCTTGATCCATTTTCTGTCTGATTGTATCCAAGTCCGGACTTGTCAAGATGAGATTTTTTACTGTTGATAATGCCATCCAGAACTTTTGAGCGATTCTGCATATTTTTCTTTTGAATATCCTTTCTTAGTGTGACAACCTCTGCTTCCAAGTTTCCAATGATCTTGTCCTTTTATTCTAGTTGTTATTTGAGTGCTACTTCAATTTTTTTATCTTCTTCTATTTTAACCTTCAATTTTGTGATCATTTGTTCTAGTTCTCGAGTTCCCTTTTTCTTGTCTAGTTATGCTTGTAGTTTCTTGTTTTTCTTCTTTTCTCTTTTGATAACTTCTATGGCACACATTAATTCTTCTTGATAGTCAACTTCTGTCTCTTCAAATTCTTCTTTGACTTCTTCACATTATTCTTCGGCTTCTTCATATTCTTCTTTGGAGTCTTCTTTGTCAGATTCTTTTACTTCCATGAACAGAACTCTTCTTGTCTCATTATCACTGACTTCATCTTCATCTGATGATGAGATGTCTTCTTTGGTGTATAAGATTTTCTTGAAAATTTTCTTTGTAGTTCTTTTTCCTTTATATGTGTGTTTTCCTTTGGACTAACCTTCATCATTTCTCTTTTTCTTATGAGGACATTTGTCAACAAAATGACCAATACCATCATAATTAAAACAAATTAAAGGGAGCTTACCTTTATACCTACCGTTGGTTCCCTTGTTCAGTCTTTTGATGAAGTTGGCCACTTCTTCATCATCTTCCGAGGCATCATTGTTGTTGCTATATTTTTCTTGTTTCTTTTTATTTTGCTTTGATCTTTTGGATACCTTGAAGGTTGCTTCTTTTACATCTCAATTTTCCTACTCAGTTCTCATTTCATATGCTGTGAAGATTCCATGCAGTTCATCCATGCTTATTGAGTCCAGATCCGATATTTATTCTAGTGCTAATATCTTAGGGTTGAATCTCATGGGAAGAGATCTTAGTATCTTTTGAACAATTACATATTCTTCAATTTCTTCTCCCAATCCTATGATTTCATTTACTGTTTCATCGACTCGTAAGAAGTAGGTTGTGATATCTTCATCTTCCTTCATTTTTAGTTGTTTGAGCTGACCTCTGTAAGTCTAAATATTTGTTTCTTTGACTTGTGTATCTCCTTCATAAGTATTTTGAAACTTGTCCCAAATATCTTTAGTGGATTTACAGTGTGAAAATTTGGTGAATATTGTATCACTGAAACCATTCAAAAGTGAATTTGTGGCTTTGGAATTATTCGCATCGAGTTTTGTTGCTTTGTCATTTGTTGGTGGAACTGTTGGTGTTGTGTATCCATCTACAATTGATTGCCAAACTTGAAATCCCTGTGCATGTATATGTGTCCTCATCCTTATGCTACAAAAATCATATTTATGTTCATCAAACTGCGGTAT
Source organism: Picea engelmannii (assembly GCA_009831015.1). Taxonomy (NCBI): domain Eukaryota; kingdom Viridiplantae; phylum Streptophyta; class Pinopsida; order Pinales; family Pinaceae; genus Picea; species Picea engelmannii. The sequence goes on from ML813096.1 coordinate 324,634, forward strand.
TCCATTTTTATATGAGTTGGTACTCTCCATGATCTACCTTTCAGTGGTTAAACTGATTTATGAAGGAACCTGCTATGATACCAATTGTTGGATTATTGACAGGGGGGGTGAATCAGTAATAGAGAAATTATAATCTTTTTTATCCAAATTGATCCAAGTGTTATATCAAAGTAGTATTATTATCCAATAATGAGCAATAAGAAAAGAAAAATCATACACATACACAGTACACTAGTGTTTTACATGGAAACCCAAATCAGGAGAAAACCACATAATGATTTTTTTTATATGTCTTGAAGAATTACATTCATTGGAAGCACCAACTTCCTTTGTTTTCCAGATGCAACTGGAAGGAGGCTCCAACCCCCTAGATTCTCAGGCTACAACCTGAGGGAAGATCCAACTCCCCAATTCTATGGCTACAACCAGAAGGAGGCTACAACCCCCTATGTTCTTTGGCTATAACCGAAAGGTGGCTACAACCACCTATCCTTGCCCCATCCTTCCACCCTAAAATAGAAGTAGAATGATGGAACCACTGTCAACCTGTCACTATGAGATATACCACTGTAAACCTATACCAATAAATCTGAACCATGCATCAACCATGCATCAACCGGTACCTCAACCTGTAATCAACCTGTACCATAAACAAGTGCATCAACCATGCACCAACCTATACCAAATCACCTGTAATCAACCTATACCATAAACAAGTGCATCCAACCATGTACGAAGTATGTACCAATCAGGTTTCAACTCATAAACTATGACTCATCAATATGTACCAACATCATCAACCATACACCTCATGTATGTGCCAACTCGTCAACTACTTGTCTCAACCATGTACTCAACATGTACCTCAACCAAAATCTAGCATCAATTTCATCATCCAAATCTGATTTGTAGCTCTATAATAGACTTGGTGTATATGATCACATTCATGCAAGCCTTCCTTAACTTTAACAACAAGAGACTAGCATTTTCATCAAACTTTTCTTTAGTCTCACATGCCTAGTTTTGGATTAGTCAACAACCCTAACTTGAAGTAATCATAACTTTTTACTTGTAATGTATAAAGATATGAAACTTATATACAATTGTTTTCAGTGTGTTTTATGCAATTCCTCCAAGTTTCACTACTTGGAACCTCTCATAAAAGGAGTTATATAAAAAATGGCATACCTTGCTGAATTTTGGATTATTCTAGAGATCGACCTTGTAGAGCATGCCCCGCACAGAATATTTGTTCAAATGATCGTAAACTATTACACAGAATACTATAGACTGTACCCTAACCAACACATTTTGTTTCACTGAATTTGAATCTTTTATGAAGAAGTTATGACGTTTTTACCCGAAACACCTGTTTTTGACTAGTTTCAGGACTAGCCACAAACCCTATTTTCCACGGAGTGTAACTCCAAAAATACAACTACCCACAAGTTGATTTTTTACCACAGATACTTGGATATGTTTTATCAATGTAAAATAAATTGCATGGTCTTGATCATTATATAAAAAAAATGTATAGCGAAAATTGTGAGATGACTTGTAAATAACATACCTTAGAAAGCACCATCAAAAGAACTTATCCTTCCTTGCATTTTGGCCTTCTTTTCTTCACCTTTCCTCAGAATTTCGGCTTAGATATCCTTGGTTACCTCAGACACATATAGATATTCAATATGCTCAAGTTTGATTAAAATGAGAGAGCCTTGCCTCTTATTTATACTCTCCACATAGCTTCCTTAAAAATATCTTCTAGGTCACTTGGCCCCACTTTCTTTATTTTAGGGTTAACCCACTTCTAATTTCTCCATTAAATTTATTATTTAAATAATTTATTTTTTATTCACTTTGAATTATAGTACATTCATCACTTCACTTTATTATTTACCTTTTAAAATCCCTTAAACCACTTTGACTACTTTGACCTTTTGGGGCTTCTAGATGACATGTGAGGGTCCTCCAACTTCGTAAGGCCATAACTCTCAAACCATGAGGAGTTATGTGGCATTCCACAACCACCAGAAATGGAATGACATGTACTATCCATATAGAATAGTATTGTCTAAAAATATATCATAACTCATACCGTTACCCATCAAACAAACTTGGGTCCATTACCCAAACTTGGCGTCTCCAACTTCTCATGGCCATAACTCTCTAACCGTGAGGAGTTATGTGACATTCTACATACAACTGGAAATGGCATGACAAGCACTATACATCTAGGATAGTTTCTATAATAAATTCAATGTCTTTCATCCTATTATTCCACAATTAAGCATGGGTTCTCTTACTCCACAAAGCGTCTTCCCGTGAGGGCTTTCACCATAAGGGGACCACTTTGGATTTCATCCATCTTTACTTCTTATCAACCATGACCAGAAAATAATGAGTCATCTTTACATCAAACAATATTGGGTCCATTACCCAAACCTTTGTGTTGCAGGGATTTCTTAAAGGGTTCACATCAATGACAACCAACCTTAATCAACAACTATTGTCGATATAAACTCTTTACAACATGGTGTATTAACCCTTTATTAAATTTACCACATATTCCCTTGATTATTAACCACCATAGCTCTTATTTCAAATTTCTTGGCTTGCACAGTAAGATTTAATTTTTTTACAAAGGTTTACAAAATCTTTTCCACTTTAATAACTGTATTAGGTTCGCACAAGTGGCGTATAACATGGTGGAGAGGAAGTAAAGTCCATCGAGAATGGTTATATGATGTTGGGAAAAATGAAAAATGATTAAGTATGGAGGGGTAAAGTGGTAAATGGAAAGTGAAATATGGTGAATGATGGATTGCGGGATGTAGGATACAAACATGAGGGGAAAAGGTAAATGGAGGGGAAAGTTGTCCTACATTGTCAATCAAGAAAATTGGTTAAGTATAAAAGGTAAAAGTGCAATTTGGAGGACATGGAGGTAGAAAGGCCATTTTGAGTGTTGCATGATTGTGGGTTGTGGGATGTGGGAATTTGTGGGACACTGATGGATTGGTCTCCCACAATGGGACTCCCACAACACATAAAACCGACTAAGTCTCCCATAAACCGACTAAGTATATGGACCTGAGAACTTGATGGTAGCCAGATCTGCAACACGCATTTCAAAGAGAAAAATGACTAAGTAAAAATATACAAGGAACATAGGAAGACAAGGAAAAATACTAAGGATGGATATGTATGTACCATCGTTGATAAACGAATGTAGATCAACAATACTATAGAAGATGCTTGTTGTAAACATAAATTAGCGAACACTTTGCATAATTGGAGGAAGACCAATAACATTGATAGCATTATATATAAAAAAAAAAAAAAAAAAATTATTGCAAAATATGGCATGCTAAAGAACCCATTTAGTGGGATTGTACAATAGAAAAATGATTTCTAAACTCTAATGGAAGGATAGTGTGTTGCATCAAATAATCATAATGCCTCTTTCTGTAATTATTGCAAACACATAACACATGTGAAGGAAGTTTGGTGGAGACTACATTAAGAGAAAAACTATAAGTCTACATAGATATAGAATGAAGAAGGAATTTCCTTAAAGTCAACAATACATCCTAGTAAAATAAAGTCCAATAAATTATTTTCCATTAAGATATAGATAAACAAGGAGCATGTCAGTATAAATGGTGGTACTAGTAACTAGAAAGATCTCATCTCAGACACGATAGTAAAGAAGCACTATCTACCTAAAATTCTACATCATGAACCCTACTCCTTGATTTGTTAAACAAGTGCAAGGATTTATGTGTTTAACACAAATGCAAGGTTGATTTTTCCTTCTCAATCAATTTCATTGACAAAATAAAATTCAACTATGTTTCAATGGATGTATGTAGTGTCATTTTTGACAATCCATACTTATGGGTTTGAGATGTTAGCTATTGATAGTGCAACAACTAGTATTGATTAATCAAATAGGGACAAGATTATTCAATGATAGTCTATAAATATCCAATTCCCTTAGAGTTGGATTCTATAATTGAAGCTTAGAGATTGACCAAAGCCTAAGGATAGTTTATATTACTTGTTTTATGACCAAAGAAGGAAGAGAATGTTGCACTTTTCAATTGGTTCTAAAACTTTGAGGACTTGTTGCATGCAATGGTATCAACATGATAGTAGTAGTTAGATGAGTAGAAGTAGTTGGACAAGTTAGTATAATGTTATATTTTAATTTATTTCAAGAACATGGCAATGGGATGCCTCCAAGCCATGCAATTGAACATGGGATTGACCTATATTATGTAGTTGTTATGCCAAATAAGGTGTTGTACAAGACTTCGTTGTTAGAAGATGAAGACATCAAAAAGTTGATTTAGGAGTTGTTGAATAAAGGGCACATTGACCCCAAGCCATTATCTTATGAATTTTCCATTATTTTAGTATCAAAGACAAATTACATATGGAGAATGTGCATGCACTATTGACTTCTTAATTTTTGAATCACCATTAAAGTTTAGTATGTATTGTAACATATTGATGTTATGATCCTAATGTGATATATGTGTAATCAAATGTAGATGTAATATATTGACTTTAGTCAGCAAATATTACATTCCCGAAATGAAACTTGTTGTAATATATCATAACCCAATCTGCCAATCCAATACAATCTGGAAAAACACTATTGAAGGAGGTGGTGTCGATAAGAGTCAAGCCCGCATTTTGTTCCTAACTTTTTTTTGTTTGATAATTTGTCTGGACCTTCTTGGCAGCAGGATTAACCTTTGTCTTGAGAAACCGTGACTCAAGGGCATCTAAGCTGTCAAAGTCACTCGAGGATCGCACCCAGCCTGAGCCACACTAACCCTTAACATGGTTGGATTTTTTGTCCTCGCGGGTTTCGAACCGGTGACTTTTCAACACAGAGTGGCTTAACAACACACTCCATCACTCACTGTCCTACAGCTCGGGGACCATTTTGTTCCTAACTTACTACCTTCTTTGACAAGAATTAGGTGTGAGAGTGACACTAAGGATCCTCCTATTCATTATGTGATTGCACCAACCAAGAACTCGTCAAATTTAAACTGTCATTGCTTCAAGTAGTATTAAGAGTAATAATCCTCATGTTCATTATTATTCTCACTGTCATTACTTCAATTAGTATTAAGAGTAATAATCCAAGATATCCAAGATTATAATTGCAATTATGGATAAAGAGTTATAGTTATTTCTTTCTTTCTAGTGGAATGTCTCTACATATCCCAAACAAATATGAATTAATTACCCTTGAAATCAATATTATGACATTAACGATTATTGTTAAAAACAGAAACTTAAATTTTTTAGGATCATTCATACTTGTATGCAATTTATGAATAAGTACTCCAGGAGCATTGTTCTTCGAAGGATTAAACAAAAAAAGTTATAATGTTTGAATGCTTATGCTCGTGGAAGATATGGAGTTATTATTTTTTTTGCAACAACTTCTTCTTATTCCTTAAATTCATGATCCCCTCGGGTCCCGAGCACTAATCGACCTGCTTCTTGATCCCCTGTTTCAATTGCCGCATAAGTTCGAGTTGCAATGGTTCTTTTAGTAATTTTAGCTTACAGGTATCCAACCAGTGAAGAGGAATGAGAGCATCAACATGGGAGGCAAAATAAAATTGAAATAGGCGTGGAGGGAACAAAACAAAATTTGAAATGGGAAGGGAGGGATCATGAGTTAAGGAAGTTATATGAGGACAATAAATTTGAGATGAGGACGATTAGGCTCCTACTATATATTTCATTAGATATTTCATCATCGATGATCACGCCATCACCATGGAGGTCACAGTGCATGGTATGGAACCCGCACAGGTGTACCATGTAGGACTCCCAATGATTGTCACCATGCATGGTATGGAACCCGCACAGGTGCACCATGCAGGACTCTCAATGATTGGGCTCCTACACGGTGGATAATATCTATGATGATAATATGGTGCAGATTTACTAGATATGGGCATAAATTTTCTTGGAAAAAACAAATGGCCACACATTTGACTCACATTCCTTTAATTTACAGCTCGTTGTGTGAGTTTGATACAATATCTTGGCTAAGTGAAAGGGTTGGCCCCCTTACTTCACTTTCTTTATCCTTTTTAATACGATCTTCCCCCTCTTATAAATTGGATGGGTTTGGCACATAAAAAAAAATACTAAGTAGAGGGGTTTTCCCCATGATATCGTTTCCTTCTTGTATCTTTAATCTGGACCCCCTTTATTATTTCTAGGGTTGTGGTGGTGGTGGTGGTGGTGTTTCTTAACACTTGGAATTTTTTGAATGAAGAAGGATTGTCTTGGAGGAAGGAGACCTAGCGCATGAGAGGGAGTCCCTACAAGGCCCAATGACTTCCATATTCTACTCCAACGACTTGCAAAAGGTCCCAAAATATCACCCTAGAAGAGGGATGACATCACTTTAGGGTTTCTTATGTGCATTTTAAAGTTAAATTTGAATTTTATAATGTAAAGGGGCAAAGTAAGGGTTGTTGACCCCTTAATTTTTGGTTTACCCTAAAATTAAGTTGAAAAACACTTGTAGGAGGATTTTTATAAATAAGAATCATTTCATTTCATTTTTATCATAGCTCTCCCATTGTGAGAAGACTAGTGGCTGAAATCTGCACCCTACTTGGGAATTTTGGTATCTCTCTCTTGTTCAAATTATTTTTGGTGACACCTCTTGGTGAATGATTGAGCTAAGAGGTAGTGTTCACTTCTTGGAGACTTCTTCTCTTGCTTATGAATGGTAATTTTCTTGGTGAACTAGGGTTTCTTCTTGCATCTCTCTTGGAATTGGTAAGGAAAATCTGGAATTGTTAATTATTCTTGCTTGTTTCATGGTTATTATTCGTTGAAACCATAGGAAAAGTATAAGTGCATATTGTTGATGATAAAAATCGCAATGAGGATTTCACCCGCAAAGTATTGCTAAAGCCTATTAATTATGAGCTAATGATATATATAATACTAGTAGGTGGGACCCCCTTGTAGATTGGAGGATCAGAGATAATCTTGTTACACATTTTATGTTGTTGTTCGATGATGCTTACAGGGTTCTACATGATTGATGATGAAATCTTGGTTTTATTTGCAACATAATGACATATGGACAATGCATTTTATGTGTGGGTTTCATTACTCTAAACTATAAATTCCATGTCATTATGGATTATGTCAACTGTTATTACAATGTTATTGGTGCCATGATTTATTACATGTTATACCTGCACAAGACACATGTTAGTCATAAAAAAAGATAAGAGAAATATGGAATAAATCTAAGAAAGGAAACTATGTTATACTATGCTACACTATATGCATTTGAAATTTAAAAAGGTTGATGTTGGTCCTAACTAGCAATGTTAGTGGCTATACGATGTTATTGAGTTATATGAACTCACATTTTATAAACATTATGGTATGTTGGCAATGGTTAATGTGATATCAGAGGGCACATTTGGAAACAATAGATGTTAGTTTCGATGCAATGGATTAATGGAATGGGTTAATGTTGGTTGGTTGGCATGTACTATGTAATTGAATGAGGAGAGGATGGAAACGATGTGCATTTATTGCACATCACCCCATAATTTCCCCATTGGTCGTCACCCTAGCTTGGCTATTGTTCATTTTCTTTTTCGTTGTGGTTAAGATCTGATATTCAAGCGAGGAAGGAACTACCCGACCAAGCTCGCATTTTTAGGTCTATTTGGTTACATGTATGTTTTTTTTTCGCCATCCATGAACTCGCTCTATTTATGAAATAGATGTTGGATCGGTGATGTATTGATCTGTTCTTTTCTTAAGACTAACAACTGTGTAAACTCATGGTGTTTTTCTGGAATAGTTGTTTGTGTGTTATTCGTTGCAAATGGGAAATTTGATGGTTGAAGTCACGATTTCATTGATTATTCTGTGTGGTGGAAGCCATGAAGGCTCTATGTTGTATTTATGGGTTTTTGTTGGAGGGTTTCATTCCATATGGACTTGTTGGTCATCTCCTCACAGTCTTGTAACCATACTTGGTCGTATTTGGTGTTATGGGGTTGTTGTGTATGATTTAAACCACCTTTGGGTCATTGCATACCATTCTCCACCTGGTCGTGGGCTCGTTTTGTGTTATTGTTCTCTGCACAGTTGGTTATGGTGGCTATTATGCCAAGGGGTTCGCTTTAGGGTTGGTTTCTATTACCTGAGCTCTGCATTTATATCAGCATTATTCAGTTCTTTTTTTCTGGAAAACCACAAGGGTTATGCCCTGCATGTTCTCGGTGTTATTTGTTGGCCAGCAAGGAACCTCTACTCCTCGGTTCATAATATCTCCTACCTGGTGTGAACTGTCACCCTATCTTGCAAGCTAATGGTTATGTGGCTTGTGTGTCCACCACATTGTCTCGAAGGGTTCTCACCTGTTGTTGGTATGGTTGACTCCAATCTCCCTATGTTGGTTCCACCGAGCGAACCCTTGATTATTCAAAGCCCGATTTTGATAAATGGATCCAGTTATATCTTGTTGTGTATCTGGTTGACTGTTATGAGTTGGTGGATTAGCTTCGACAGTGGTTGATTGTTGGCTCATCTCTGTTGATAGAGACGATTACACAGCTATAATCGGAAATGATTATTCGTACATAGTCGTTGCATTCTTTTATTGTGACAATTGGATTGGTAACTTAACATTGTTTTATGGTTTGATTGGGGGTACGCTTCTTTGCGTTATGCGTTGATCTGTATGTTTCCTATAGTGTGTTATAAATTGAAATGATGGTCGTTGTTATTGTGTGTTTAAATTGCCCGATCGGGATTATTGCAATTTAAAGTGTTGATAGTTGTGGATTGGTTGTCCATTGTGTATGATTTATGGATATCGTGCATCGTATCTTTTTATTGCACCATAAGAGATGGGCACGGGGTTTTTAATGGTATGGTTTCATTGCAATTTAATTGTTAAGATTGGTTGAAGGAATGGAATCGGGAAAGTTTTAAAGAGCTTGTGTCTGTGTTTGATTTGAAGAATTAATTTATGGACAGTGGTTAAGGTTTGATGTTGAGCAGAGTTGAAACAAATGATTGTGTGTTCATTGGAATTTTGTTTAAATATAAAATGGAAGAAATGAGAGGAAACATAATTCGTATACAAGATGTTTGGAAGGCATATTGATTTTGAGTATGATGACACTGTGTTAATTAAAAGTGTTGAAAATTTAAATATGGATAGTGAACAAGTGTTAACACACAATAATTATTTAATTGAGCATGGTAATTGTTTATCTGGCATTGGATCATTTGCATTAAATACAGAATTTTTTTATGGATTACTTAATTGATTTTACGAACAATATCCACTCTTTTCCCCTACCATTATTTCACTTTTGGCTAATTACAATCCCCCCACCTTCCAATATTCATTATCACTCCATGTTCCTAAAATTTAATTATAGTTAAGAGGAACTTTGTATTATGACAGTTTAAGATCGCAAGGATGGATTACAGTGATATATTCTTTGGTTACGTTACAGTTGATTGTTTGTTGTCTCTGAGCAGTAATCATGATCTTTTCCCCCTCATTTTAACATTTTTTTCTCAATAAAACCCCTCACATATCCCAGAACCTTTGTTCACCTCCTGCTCATCGACAACTGTTAATCAATTTGTATGGATTGGATTGCATGAGTCTGATATGTTGTTGAGCCAAATTTTATTTCATATTTTAAAAGATTTGTCATGTATGGTTGGTAAAGAAACTATTTTCTAATCAATTATGCATACATGAATGGATTTTTCAGCAAAGGTGGCCATGGCAGAGGTAACCAAGGGAAAGATTGCCTCCCAGAGTCGAAAATGTGGATTTTTATTTTTTATTTTTTGTTGAGAACAATTGACTTCTGAATTTTTGGACAACACACTATTTTTTTGGATATATGGGTAATATATTTTTGGAAATAATTTCAATTGTCATTGAGATAAATTTCCAAATATGAATGTGATAATGGGAGTCATAAGGAGGGATGTTTTTTTTTTATTAACTAGTTGTGTTATGATTGTTAAAAGCTAAAGGGAGTCACAAGGGGTCCCACCTACTAGTTATTATTTATTTAAAAACCCTTATTATGATTTATTAATTTTCCCCCTTAACTAAAAAGTTGGTTGAGTTTTAGTTAAATTAACTAAGGAAGTAGTTCACCTACTTCAACCAATTCTGATTTTCTTAAAGGCAAAAGGAAACGGAGGAACAAGAGGAGAATAGAAGGAGAAGCGTACTAAGGTTTTCTCTTTGAGTTTTTGTTGAGATAATTCAGTTTTCATTCATTCCTTAATTCATTATAATCCTAATTTTTTTTTATGATAGCAGGGTCTTATTGTAGACATCAAGATTCAGGTTTGAATTACATCATTTAGACACTTTTTTTTCAGAGGTGTTGATCTATCTTTGATAGTCTGTGTAGACTTGTCTGTTTATGAATTATTTTTCATGATTGACAAAGGCTATTGTGTAGAGTCGAGTGGGAAGCAATCTGTGGCAAACTGATCTAGCTTTTAATGTTTGGTTTTTTATTTTCTGTCAGAATTCCTTTTGTATGTTTCATCGGGGACACCTAAGTTTGACTTTGGTCCAAAACTTCCTCAGGAAATTTTGTAAAGAGAATGATTCTTTGATGAATTGGAATGAAATAAAGGATTGTTTTATGTCTCATGTGTCTTGATTATAGACTTGGTGTCTTTACTTATGTCTCTATATTTACTTCAACATCTGTTATGTTCATAAAAACACATAAATAATGATTTTTTCAACAAGCTTTTATTTATAAAAAAACAACCGAAGAACTTGTAAACAATACTTGCGAATTAGGATAACATTTTTTATGGCTATAAACATAGGGTGATATTCCCGTCTATCTTGTTTTAGCCAAGTAAGATATGAAAATTCTTGAGTAATATTATTTCATATATTTTCCTCAACACATATAGCCTCCATTGAGCTTCATCTCATTTGCTAGTTTACAAGTCTTTTGTTGCAAGGTTTCTAAGAGGAGTACAAGGGTGTACACTGACAGTGACTTACCTTAGTTTGATTTGAATACCCTAGGGAGTAAGAGGGTTTACACCCCTAGGTATTTTATTGATCTAGCATTTTCTTTCAAGACTCCATTCACCCAAATTTTAAAGGCACTAATCTGACGTTTGCATTGGAAAAATAAATTGTTTGCATTGGTAAACGTGATTTAGTGAGATATTAATATTGTGCAACTTGGGATCTATTCTTGACGCTTTGAGGTTGCTAAATCCTCTAGGGAATCTAGTTTTTCTTGGTCTTCTTGGAGCTATAATTAAAAAAAAACCTACAAAAATTAGGGCTGCATAAAATCACTCTCTTACTTTGGTTATAACTTGCATTTCAACCATCAAAATTTGCTAGAAAGCCACCATAATAATCTACTTGTCATTCAACATATTTTGGGTGGTTTACTTGTAATTTTTGTGGGTTGAAATTTTCTGTTGTAGCAATAGTTTTCTACAGCCATAAGGCTGATAATATATCTTTGCAATACTTTTTCATAATAGCCTTATCTTTGTGCTAAAGTCTCATGCTTGCATACTTTAGTCATACTAGTAATTGCTAGATTATCTCTTGCCTTATTTACTTGAATTTTAGCATCTTGTTAGTAACTTTAACAACAATTTACTTTATGATATATATATATTTTTTTACTGTTTCAAATATGGACAACAAGCTTAACTTGTGTGTCCATTGGATTGTTTAGCTTGTATCTCGTATTTTCTTGTGTCTCGGGTAGGTACAATTATCTTCTGCAGGTACTCACTTTCCTTGGAAACTATTAGCCACTTATGAGACTCTTTCACAAGCTATATTACATCTAGTATCTTGACCTATAGGGGCATCTCTTCCATCACTTCACTTTTCGTCCAAATCCCCCTAGGGTCACCCAGGACTCCCCCCTTGTGTTGGATTCTTCCTTCACTAAAGCGAGGGGAGGTTTTATCTGACGTGACAGTGGGTAATCTCTCCCACCATTATCACCATCCATTGGATTGGTTTGATCTTTTCCCAACCTATAGTTTGCATGATAAAATTTTGGCGGCGGCGTCGAGGAGGATTTTGAATCCTCTTTCATTCCCTAACGAAACTTTGGCAAGATTCCTTCCCAAATCCTTTACCCATATCTTGCTTGGAAACTCCACTTGAAGGACGTTCCCCTTACAACCTTGATGAGATCTTATTGAATCACATCAAGCGACTTCACCTTCCCAGAACCCACCTTTCCCTATTTCCCCCTTTCCATCCTTTGATGAGCCATGATCTCATCTGGAAACTCCATTGAGGTGTCTTTTCATTTAATGGAATTATGGCACCATGGGATGAACCCTTGTCCATAACTTGTCATTCCCCGAGGAGGGAACTTTTACAAATTGAAATGGAAAAGGTTGCTAATAAAGTTGTTGAGGAACTAAAGAATATTGTAAAAGAATTATTTCCAAAGTTTGTCAAAGAAATAGTCCTTGAGGATGAATAAATGCTTGAAAGATGAATATGTGAAGAAATCTACCAAGAAGATCCTGATGAATTTTCTCATGTTGAATATCCGGACAAGACATTTGATGAAGATGAAGTGCTTATACATGCCTTTCCTGTTGATGAATACATCCAGACCTATGTTCCTCCTACACATCAAGATGAGAACATGATGAGTTGTGACCCTTTCAAATATCTTGATGATACTTTATTCCATGACTTTGGAAGTGAAAAAGTATTATAGGATCCCTTAGATGCGATAGACCCTTTTGGAAAAGGGAAAATAAAGCGCTATGTATTAAGGATCAAGCCTCTTGTGATGAATAGGCAATGTAGGAGCATGTCCATAAAGAGAAAGAAGAACTTTGATGAGGTGCAACATGTTGAGAAGCCTCATGAGACATCGTTGTATTTTCTCATGCTTGATGAAGTTGAGGTTGTCTATCCTTACTCTCCTCCTGTACATGAAGTTGAAGAAGCAAATAGTCTCAATGATGAAGAATTTGAACATCCAGTTGAAGTTGCCCCAACCTTTGTTCTTCCTGCACACGAAGAAAAAGAGATGGTCATTTTCAGTCGTATTGATGGTCTTATGGAAGAACCCTTGAATATGGTTGATGAGCATATAGACACTTTCATATAGACTAGGAAACACAAATTGGATTTTGGTCATTTAATTTTTGATAGAGATCCCATTTATGACATTGAGGGTAGCTCTCAAGCAAAGGGGGTTGAGTTGTCATCTTCAGAGGATTGTTCTCCATGCATGTATGGTTCAAATATTTTGCATCCTGAGGATGATATGATTATAGATTTCCTCCATCCATTCGAGGATGACATGTCACAAAATTTTCAAGGTAATTTTTTATCATCCCTTGGGAGTTATGATGCAAATCCTTTTGGGGATGCAAACTTGTTCTATGAGGAATTTCAGCCACGTTCGTCCTCAACTTAAGATGAAAACCAGGACTTGGCCATCCTATATCAATCAAATGATCACTCTACAAACTGAAAGTATTCTCATTTTGAGTATTTAGACAAGGATTCACAGATGAATAAGCAACATTTTTCTTCCTCTAGACCTGAGCTTGTCCCTTACCTCATTTCTTCTTCTCAAGGGAATCATGGGGTCTTCTTTGGATTTATCATATCTTATCAGTATTCAGGAAGCAATAATCATACTAACAGGGATGAAGATGAGCCATTGTCTACATGTGGTATCCCTCTTTAGAGATGGATTTATAGAGCTTGTGGCTATCCTATCAGGAAGGATTTATGGGATGATCAGAATTACAATTTTTCTTTTTAGCAAGATTTCCTCCCTCTCACCCATATTCATTGGTTTCATTTCATGATTAATTATATGTCTATTTATGTTCATGATTATTATGTGCTCAACATATCCTTGTGGTATTACATGATTAAGCACAGGGGGGATACCTTGATGAAATGATGGACAAGTGGTTGCACCGGTTATATGACTTCACTTGATATCACATATCTCATATTCGTCAATGCCCCAGAGCCCCGGGTAAGTAGGTAAGTCATATTGATTTCTTTCATTTTCATATTTATTTCTCATGGTAGGTTACTTGTATTTCATTTTTAATTTTTCTCTACTTGCATATTTCTTCCATCATATTACATGTTTAGTTTAGAAATTTTTGAAAAAAATGCAAAATTTTCTTTCTAGATTAGTTTTTTTGAGATTCGATATATATGGATGAGGGGTGATAGAACCATTGTTTGATTTTACATTTTTATGTTTCAGTGTAGGAACAGGTTGACGATATGCTATGCTTCTCATGCACTCTACAATGAGTACATGTCCCCAAGTACGAGCCAAATGTTATCCCTAATTCCTAGGGATAACTAAGGAGATCATGTCTCGAGGCCCTCAAGTTGTAGACATGGAGTACCAAGAGAGAGTGTGACCAGAAGTGTCCACTTTCATAGATAGATACCCACCTCTCCACCATGATTCCAGGTTCATCACAACGATATCCACCACATCAGTAGGCTTCCAGAAGACATTAGGTCTTTCTCCATGAGGTACAAGTTAGGTATCATGGTGAGTGTCACTTCAATATTTGAGGCATTTGAGTTTGTTGCATCTATAACTGCTTTTGATTATGCCCTTTTCCCTATTTCACTTTGGTGGTTTACATTACACCCTAGTAAGTGGGTCACCCTTAGGGATATGCATGCCACTAGGAGTTCCTCTTGACAAGTCCTTGTGCCATTCCCGAACATACTTGTCACTTTACACACTTCATCCCCTCATCTCCTTATATTTTGGTATTTTAGGGTGTACTGACCCAAGAAGGGATTTTCCCTCATTTCATGGGAAGAAGGGGTTGCATTCCTAGAGGCTTATAGCTGGAAAAAGATAAAATGCAATCACGAACCTTCTAGATTCTCACCTAGGGATCGTGAGAACAATAAAATTTCTCTCATAAGAAACTGATGGGACCCATGAAAAATAACTAAAACAAATGCCAACTAAGGTGGAGCATGTGTGGGCATTTTTTTTTATGCTTAGGTAGAATCCCCACACATGGTTTAAACTTGGGGAAGAATGATGTGACCAGGGTAGAGTCAAGGTGGGAACTATTTTTCATGCTTAGGTAGAAGCCCCACCTTATCTTCAACCTATATAAATCTTTAAAAGAAAAAAAGGAAATAAATGGTCTTGGAAAAAGGTTGCATTGAAAATGAAGGTGTGGCACACCCTCTACAAAGGCACCCATAAATGAGACACTATGATCCCTTGTACGTCATGAACCCCATTCCCAAGAGTCTTGCCCCCATCCATGACACTTTATCCACATGACCTAGAAAGGGATCCACTTGGGAAACACTCCTAAAATTAAGGTACGATTCACCCAATAGGTCACTTTGTCAACCCTCCCATACCTAAACTTGGAAAATTGCATAGGGTCTTTGAGCACTTATTTATTTTGATGAGGTAGATTGGATGTACATGCTGAGATGGATCTTTTATTGATTTAATTTACTTATCATGAATCATTTGACTTGATATCCTTGGAGGGAATATTCATTGTCTTTGCAGGATCTAGTTGGTGGATAGATTTGGAATAACAAGCCTAGCTTGGGATCCCTTGGGGCTTGAAGCCCATAGGTCAGATACCATGGCCCATACACAGGAATATGATGCTAGCCTTTGGAGGTATAAGGAGACACTATGGAGGAACTAACCCAACCATTTTCTAGCCCATTGATTTTCTCTTGAGTCTAAAACGTCACTTTTGAGGAGGTTGACGTCACCCTAGGGCTAGGGTTGTGGTGGTGGTGGTGTTGTTTCTTAACACTTGGCACATTTTGATGGAAGAAGGCTTGTCTTGGAGGAAGGAAACCTAGCGCATAAGAGGGAGGCCCAAAGAATTCCATCTTATACTCCAACAACTTGCAAAAGGTGTCAAAACGTTATTGTAGAAGAGGGATGATGTCACTTTAGGGTTTCTTATCTGCATTTTAAAGTTAAATTTGAATTTTATAATGTAAAGGGGAAAAGTAAGGGTTTTTGACTGCTTACTTTGTGGTTTACCCTAAAATTAAGTGGACAAACACTTTTAGGAGTTTTTGTATAAATAAGAATCATTTCATTTCATTTTTATCATAGCTCTCCCATTGTGGGAAGACTAGTGGATGAAATTTGCACCCTACTTGGGAATTTTGGTATCTCTCTCTTGTTCAAATGATTTTTGGTGATATCTCTTGGTGAATGATTGAGCTAAGGATGTGCACACCTCTTGGAGACTTCTTCTCTTGCTTATGAATGGTAATTTTCTTGGTGAACTAGGGTTTGTTCTTGCATCTCTCTTGGAATTGGTAAGGAAAATCTGGAATTGTTAATTCTTCTTGTTTGTTTCATGGTTATTGCTAGTTGAAACCATAGGAGGAGTATAAGTGCATACACCCTCCTTTAAGCTTCATATAATTCGATAGTTTACAATTATTTTGTGTTCGACAACATAGGTATTCCAACAAAGGACGAACACCTTCAGTAACCACTCACATAACCATATCAAAGATCAACACACCGATGTTTTCACGTGATAAAACCCCTACAAGGAAACATCCATGGATCCAGCCAATGCAGCCACTTGGATCAGTTTATTAATGCAAAGAAAAATATTACAGAGATATTTTACAAGAGATTTTCTCACAATCGATCATTCGGCAGATGACCCTCCATTCTCTTTAAATAGAGATCATGGACCAATCGGGTGTTAAGCCACAGATCAATGGTCGTTAAGATCAAGGAGAGTACGAACCGTCGGATCACTCTATGTCGAGAACATATCGTGACTGTTGGATTTCCTAACTACAAATGCATACTAATGCATACTAAAGAAACACACTTTTACCTAACGACACATTAGACCAAGTAGATCTTAACTAACTCCTAAGTGTCTAAATATCCTAACATCTCCCTTTAAGAACAACTTGGGATAGAATTGAAGGATTTACAATAGTGAAACAATAAGAGAAGGAAGGAGGCATTAGAGCCTATCCCCCCTTAATGACAACTTTCTGAACTCCTAACATAGATCGAAGTTTGGAGAACTTTGCTTCTGTAAGAGATTTTTTGAAAATGTCTGCAACTTGATCTTCTGTAGGGAAAAAGAGCATTTCAATAACTTGATCATGAATGAGTTTTCTGAAGAAGTGCATTTGTAGCTCGATGTGATTGTTGTGCTGATGTTGAACTGGGTATTTGGCGAGCTTGATGGCACTTTGATTGTCGCACCAAAGGCTGGTCGGATGCTCCTGCTTGAATCCAAACTATGAAAGGATCTGTTGAAGCCACAAGGCTTCCTGACTTTCATTTATCGTTGATCGGTACTCTTCTTCTGTTGAAGAAAGTGCAATAGCTTGTTGTTTCTTATAGGCCCAAGTGACAGGTCCTGAACCAAGGCTGAAAACATAACCTGCAGTAGACTTCCAATCATCAGGGTCACCGACCCAATCTAAATCAGTGAAACCAACCAATAAAGGAGTCCCCCTTGAACTGTAATGTATCCCAAATTGAACTGTACCACGGAAATAGCGATGTATCCTTTTAGCCTCTTTCCAATGGATTTCATGGGGTGTTTGCATATACTGGGCAACAAGACCAACAACAAAGGAAAGATCAGGATGGGTATGAGTCAATTATAAGAGGCTACCAACTAACTAACGGTACAGGGTGGCATCAACTTTAGGAGAAGTACAGGTGGCAGTAAGCTTGACTCCAGACTGGAAGGGAGAAGGGGTTGGTTTACAATCATCCATGTGAAAGCAACGAAGAATGTCACAAGCATACTTAGACTGGGAAAGAAAAATTCCTTCATTGGTTTGCAAAACTTGGAGGCCAAGGAAATAGTGCAAAAATCCTAAGTCGGTCATTTCAATTTTTTTCTTAAGGCTAGTTTTCACATGGTTTAAGCATTTTGGGTCACTACCAGTAAGGATAAGGTCATCAACATAAAGGACAAGGATTATGAGATGGATTCCTACTTTCTTGGTATAGACATTAGGATCAGAGTGGCATCTAGAGAATCCAGTGGCAATAAGAAAGTTGTCCATTTTGGCATACCAAGCTCAGGGAGCTTGCTTGAGACCATAAAGAGATTTCTTGAGGAGAAAAACAAGGCTAGAGTCATTATGGACATATCCAGGAGGTTGTTCCATGTATATTTCTTCTTTCAAATCACCGTGCAAGAAGGAATATTTAACATCCATCTGATGGACCTCCCATTTATGTGAGGCGGTAAGGGCAAGAACAAGGCGAATGGAATTCATTTTGGCTACAGGGGAAAAGGTTTCATTATGGTCAATCCCTTCAACTTGGGAAAATCCTTTGGAAACTAACCGAGCCTTGTGTCTTTCAACGCTTCCATATGATGCATACTCATTTCTATAGACCCATTTACATCTGACAAGTTTTCTTCCTTTTGGAAGAGGTACAATATCCCAAGTATTGTTTTCCATTAAAGAACGATACTCTTCATTCATTGTTGTATCCCAATCTGGATGACCTGAAGCTTCTACAAATGTCTCTGGATCCTGAGTCTCTGAAACTTGAGCCAGAAGAGAAGAGGCTCGTTGGAATTGTGAACGTGTTTGACGTTGATCTGAAGGATCACCGACAAGATCACCAGTTGCTTCCCGTGTTGAACGAACCCATCTAGGAAGCGGTGGAACTTGGATCTTGTTCAGTTTCAAAGGACTCATCTGGAGGAATGTCAGTAGGTGGACGTGGATTATCATCCTCACTTTCATCATCTGAAGAAGAAACCAAAATAGGAACAGAAGAAGGAACAAATGTCGAAGATGGCTCGCAGGCCGAAGAAGGCACAACCACCAAATTAGGCTCGCAGGTCAAGATATTTTCATCAAATTTAACATATCTTCTAAGAATAATTTCATTACAATGTGTTTGAAGAAGTCTATAACCTTTGACATCTTCAGAATAACCAACAAATATACACTTCTGACTTTTAGGTTGCAATGTTTTTTTTCTCATCAGGAATGTGAGCCCATGCTATACTACCAAATACATGGAAGTGACTTACATCTGGTTTAATTTTAGTCCAAGCTTCTTCCGGTGTTTTATTTTTAAGAGCCTTTGTGGGAGTGCAATTAACTATGTAATTTTCACAGTTGATCGCTTCCACCCAATACTTTAGACTTAATCCCTTAGATTGGATCATACAATTTGCCATTTCTTTTAATGTGCAGTTCTTTCATTCAGCAACACCATTTTTTTGTGGTGTATATGGAACAGTGTGTTTCATTTGGATGCCCTTTGTAGTGTAGTAACTTGTAAAATTATTGTTCACATATTTGCCTCCATTATCTGTTCTTAAATTTTGAACTTGATGTCCAGATTGTTTTTCTACAAGAGCCTTGTAGGACAAAAACTTGTCAAAAACTTTTCTATTAAGTTTTAAGAAGTAAACCCAAGTACGTCTGGAAAAATCATCAATGAAAGTTAAGAAATAATTGCACCTAGAAAAGGAAGGAGAAGAAAGTGGACCACACAAATCATTGTGAACAAGTTGTAAAGGGCCCGAGGCATGCCAAGAGGCACGTTTGTCAAAACTATCCCGATGATGTTTGTCGAGAACACAACCGGCACAAACACCATCTCTGCATAAAACAAGAGGAAGACCAGTCACCATTTGTTGATTACATAGTTGTTGCAATGAGCGATAGTTTAGATGACCAAACCGCTCATGACAAAGTTTTCTCAAGTCATCGCTTTGAGAAACAAAAACTGATGAAAAAGATGATGACCCAAAGTTGTCAAACTTGTACAACCTGGTAATATCATCAGCAATTCCAGTTGCAAGAACATGCTTAGGATCTTTTAGATCCTTGATTACAACTTGGTGAGGTGAAAACTCAACGGTTTTACCTTCACCTGAATGAGTGATTTGATATATTGATAGAAGGTTACAAGAAAGACTTGGAACACATAATACATTATTGAAATGACGATTATCTATTTGAACTGTTCCATATCCTACAACACTAAGAGATCTATCATCACCAACAAATATTTTCTTGGTGTTACATTCATTTAAAGCAGAAATTATGGATTTATCCTTAGCCATATGATAATATCCTCCTGAATCAATAAGTCACTCATCAGAAGAAGAAGTAGTAGTATAATTTGAATTGAAGGAGAAACCAAAACCAGAAAGTGCATGTCCATGAGAAGAAGAAGTAGAATCAATATTGATGTTGTGCTTCTTCATCGCTACTTCTAAAGATGCCATCTTCTTGAAACATTTGGACTCATCATGACCATCTTTATCACAAAAGTTGCAATGTCTATTAGTATTATTACTTTTATATTTTTCTCCTTTGTCACCAGTGGGAGCTGAAGTTGTTTGAGTAGATTTGGGACCCTTATGTTGTTTTTTGTTGTAGCGATGATGTTGCTTCTTGGGATACTTGGGTTTATCTTTATGCTAGGTAACTAAGGCTTTGTTGGAGGGACCTGCAGTGTTGATCACTCCAAATTGTACAAGATTATCTTCCTCTCGAATCAAAGAAGCACAAAAGGACTCAAGAGTGGTTTTTTCATAAGCTTCTTCCCCTAGAGCCTCTCTCATGGCATAAAATATAGATACAAACACAGAATATGAACTACCTAGCTTAGAAAGAATAAGATAGATGCAACACTCTTCCTCCATCTTTATCTTACATTCTTCACTTAAAATTATGAGTGTTTTAAACCTAGATAGATAATCTCCAAGGCAAGAAAAATCATTTGGACTCAAGGTCAGTATTTGATTTTCTAACTGTTGTGCTCGAATAATATTGAGTTTACAAAACACAGATTCAATCGTGTTCCAAGCTTCTTTGGGGTCATCAATATCTTGAAGGTGGTACCTTAAATCAGGAGAGATGGAAATTCCGATTAGTCCACGTGCTTCATCATTACTATTATCCCACTTGGATTTCTTATCAACATCCGTGGTTGTTTTTTCCTTTCCCGAGGTAATCCGGTACAAGCCTTTACTTCTTAATAAATCTTCCATACGAGATTTTCATTGGAAGTAGTTGTTGCTGGTAAGCAAGACAGTACTTGTGGAAGCCATATTAAATATGAAGATAATGTAGATTTAAAAACTGAAACTAATGATCTGGATGGAAAGAGCTCAAACATTTATGTGGTTTTAAAAAAAACGGCACTAAAAACGGACTTCGGATGTTAGAGTTATGCCCTTTTTAAAAAAGGCACAATCGGTAACCAAATGACCACGTGATTGTGTAAGTTGATTTATGAAGTGACCCACTTTTATAAAGAGAAGTGGGGATCACTTTTACAATGAAGTTACTTTATAACGAAAAATATGCATGCAAAATAAATAACTCTAAAATAAAATATTAAAACTACTTATAGTGATTCACTTTTATACTTGAAGTGAAATACACTTTACAATTTTAGCATGAACTTTTTCAAAAAAGGTAACAAAAAGAGAGACTTGAACTCAAGACCTCTTACTTAATAAGGTAACTTTTAACCAAATGATCTAGCAAAACATATTGTAATGTTCAGAAGGAGGATTGTTGTTGTTGTTGTTGTTGAAGACAACAAGGGTTAGATCTCGGTTAGCTTACCCGGAAGATGTACCTTTTTCTATTTGTTTCTGATTTGTTGAGATCACACAGGGCATTGGGAAAAGAGCGTACGCAGATATAAAAGAGTAGCAACCTAGAAATAAATTAAAAAAAAAATGAAATAAAACCAAAATACTACTCTGCAAAAATTTTAAAAAATGTGTATTCAAGCTTTATACCTCCGGATATGACTGTAATGGTCGTATCTTGGGCAAACAGAAACTTTTTCGAGTGAAACGAAAAGTGTTCCTGACTGAAATGATCTCTATGGATGCAATGGAATAGTCCTTTCAGCCCATAAATGTATGAAAATGACATAAAATGGAGATGAGGCAACTCGGCTTCATGATCTCGATCTACAACAGGAGCAAGTCTTCAAACAAGATCTGATACCATGTTTGACAACACAGATATTCCAACAGAGGATGAACACCTTCAGTAACCACTCACATAACCAGATCAAAGATAAACACACCGATGTTTTCACGTGGAAAAACCCCTACGGGGAAACATCCACGGCCCCAGCCAACGTGGCCACCTGGAGCAGTTTATTAATGCAAAGAAAAAAATTACAAAGAGATTTTACAAGAGAGTTTCTCATAATTGATCATTCGGCAAATGACCCTCCATGCTCTTTAAATAGAGATCATGGACCAATCGGGTGTTAAGCCATGGATCAATGGTCATTAAGATCAAGAAGAGTATGAACCGTCAGATCACTCTATGTCGGGAACATATCGTGACCGTCGGATTTCCTAACTACAAATGCATACTAATGCATACTAAAGAAACACACTTTTACCTAATGACACATTAGACCAAGTAGATCTTAACTAACTCCTAAG
>ML813096.1:348514-414976 GCA_009831015.1 Picea engelmannii
TCATTAATAGAAATCGTGTATTATTGTATCTCTGTGTTTATGGTTGCATCTCTGATATATTTTTGTTATATTACTGGATATACGCGATATCTCTGTGCATTTCTTTATTATATCTCCGCTCTCATTTCGTGCCGAAAATAATCTGGATCATTCTTCCTAAAGATTCAATGAGGAGATGGGAAGAGTACCCATCTGGAAACTTCCTGACCTAACCCACGAAATTGGGAATTAGACCCATGAACTATTGCTGAGGAAAACAAGAAAAGGCAAGAAAATCTTGGGCAGAGGAGAGGATGCAAGGGGAATGGGTCTGGTGACCATTTTCTGAAGATAGAGAGCATGTGCAGCTCTCTGGTTTGGAAGAGAACTGAAAAATGAAATTTTTTTTAGGTACAAGAATTTTTTATAAGAATTTTCAATCCAAGCGCATAAATGGGGTTGCAGAGAAGATGACTGACCGAGGAATCACTCATTGCAGACCCCCTTGCTTGGTGGATATAAAACCAATATGTCAAGTTCATGTGGGAAGAGGAGAGTGATCTTCGTCCATGGCTATTGCTTAATAGAAGGAAGAATCTCTCTCAGGGCATCATGATCTAGATAGGGGTGGGCAGTGGTAAATCTGTCTAGGAGTTGTTGTGCCTACGGTTGGGTGGAAAAGGGAACATCTTTCAGTAGTTGCAACACTATTTGGTTTCTAGATAATTATATTTTGCTAAATCTCTACAAAGTTAAGTTCAGAAATAATTATAGAGTGTGTTTTATAGCAATGTGAGTTCAATTATCTGTTAAACGTGCCTTGTGAATTTAGGTGTGAATGTGAAAATGTTAAAACTAAGTTTTATGTTGCAAACATCTTCACTTTGTGACTGCCTATGCCAAATTCTAGGAGGGAATGTTGTGGCCAACTGAGTTTCACAGTTTAATTCATGCATAGGCAATGATGAGTGAATAATTGAAGTCTTTATTAAGCATAGAGAGAGAGAGAGAGAGAGAGAGAGATTTTTGCATACTCTTGTTTCATTTTAGTTTTTCCTCAAATCTTATGCCAGAAAAATTAGAGGATATTAGATCTATGTGGACTTTAGGAGATAATCCCAAATACAGAAAAACATTAAAAGTCATTATAAATGGGTATTAAGGAAACATTATTAGGAAATAAACATGAAATTTCCTAATTGAATTAAAATACAAAAGCTCTCAAAATTCTATTTGGGAATTAACAAATATTTCTACTAAATTTGGGTTAAATCCCCTACAAATTTCGGAAGAATCCCATTAAATGTGGTAGGTTGTAAATGTTGGTAGAAATGTAAAATTTACTGTGAAGGTAAATCTTTGTCTTAGGACCAATTTCCTTAAATTTGGTAAGAGTAATAAAGCACAGTAATAAGAAAACAAAATTTACTCATTTACCCATGAGGAGGGAGAGATTATAATTATATTTTAATTTCCAGAATGAAAAAAATTACTTGGAGTGGAAATTTTATTAAATCACTTTATAAAGACTGGAAAACTAGATTTTCCTTTTTTCTTATTTTTCATGTAAGAGAAAATAATTTCATTTAAATTATCGAGGTAATAAAACCATGCAGGGATATGGAAATATATGTATATATTTCTATATGCATATTATTATTATCATTATTATTCTAAAAATTGAGGTTAAAGTTCTTGGAGAGTAAAAGACCTGAGACCAAAGAGAATATAATTTATTATTATTCTAATGTCAAATCACACCCGGGAACAACCCGTGACTAAATGCTTTAACCATCTCTTGATCTTCGGGACTTTGGGACTTCAGGGCTCTAGAGTGTTTGGGGTGATAGAACTCATGAGCCAAAGTTGTCGAAGGCCTCAACCCTACCTTTCCCTGTGCAAATATTGCATAAATAATAAATATGATCAATTATATTATATTATATTATATTTAATGTGATCGATTAACATAATTGACTATAATACACCTTTAATACAATGTATATTATATTATAATCCAAAAATAAGTTATTGTATTTAAATCACAATATAATACAAGTGGTATTATAATCCAAAATAATTTATTGTATTTAAATCACAATATAATACAAGTGGGACCCCTTCAGGACTCCGGAACTCCGAAACTCCGGGATATTTGAGAATGTAGAATGTGTGGAAGAGTTGAATGAGTGGACCTAGATATCTTTTCCTTCATTCCAATATTAAATATTAAATATAATATTAGAGATTGTTTAAACCTCGGTGTAATTTTCGAGGGGTATAATATAATATATTATATTATACTAAAATTCATTAAAATAGTTGCACGTGAATAAGGCCAACTCTTTTCCTTTCCTTTTAAATATTAAATAATGTGGAATGTGTATAAGTGGGGGCCAATTCAGGGCTTTAGGGCTTCAGGACTCCGGGGCTCTAGGAGATTTTAGTATAAATAATGTGTTGGAGAGCCGAAGGAGTTCACCCAGAGAACTCTTTCTCTCCCATTCCAATATTAAATATAATATTGGGGATTTTATAAACCTGGGTGTGATTTCCAAAAGAGGCGCAATATAATATATTATAAATGATTTTATTATGATATTTGTACATGAGAAAGTGTCGACCCTTTTTCCTTTTTAAACTTAATATTTAATGCATAATCATGTATAAGTGTGGACCCTTCCAGAGTTCAGGAGTTCAAAGCTTCGAGACTCCAAGATATTTTTGGGTGATAGCGTGCAAAATAAAAAAAAGGGTCGAAGGCCCAAACCTACCCTTTCTTGTTGCTACGGGGAAAATCCCCCTAAATGGGTCTAAGGAATAGGCAGAGCGATAACACCCTTAAAAGACCGATCTACCTTTAATCTACCCCAAAACCCTCTAAAATAAGTGATGAGAGAAAGAGGAAAGAGAGGGTTAATGAGTACACCTTCAATCCTTGCGGTTGGTGTAGACCTATTTCGCTTGTTGTCACCTCCTAGATCACAGCTCTCCTCCAAAAGCTGACCTGCTAGGGGTTAGGAATACAATGCAACAACATATACAATCTCTAATAATCACTTTAAAAGTATAAACATAGATATAAATTCTCAAGTTAACAAGAACATGTAAACATAGGGTTTTGGGACAAGGATAAACTCTTTTACTCAAATTCAAGATAAAAAAAGGTTACAACCATTGCTGGAAATCGCTCTACGACCCAAGTCTGGGTTCCTCTGTTGTGGCTCCAAGTGCATCAATCCTGCATTATCTTATGACAACCAACATACCATCAAGGGAAGGAGGGTTGCATAAGGAGAAAGGATGGAGGGGAAAGCTGAGGCTAAAACGCAAAATGAGATGCAAATCTTGGGCAAAGAAAGGGAAGGGATTTTGGCAGGGTTTCCTTATTCTCTTGTTCATGTCCATAAATGAGTCCCAAAGACCTCTTTTTATATGAGAAAAAGATGTTTATTCAGTTTGGGGATGGGATACAAGGGATAAAATGGTTAGGAAACCCTCCATAGCTCGCAAACTCTGTCGAATTCCATGTAATTTTATATTTTTTACAACTTTTGGAGGTAAATGCAGGCTAACTAGCATGCAAGACGTGTGTGTACGCAGGATAATTACCATGTATCATGCGTGTGTATGCAGGCTATTAGTGCAGCAGTGCACTTACATTATCCAAAAAAGGGTTTTTTAAAAGGAAGCGTCAGCAATAGTTTTGGCAAAGTATGCAAATGGATGGGTCAATGTCTTGTATGAACAAATATGGAATTTTTGGACTATAACAAATTCCCCCTAATGTGTTAGGTCAGAAGAGAAACTAATGGTCGAAATACATTACAATATATTTACACGGTGGGAAGGCACAAAATTGAGTGAGCTCGTGATGAGCATTTGGAGCGTGTCATCTGCAAAATAATGATAATCTCTCTGAGGCAGGCATACCCATGCTCGGGATGAACTAAGCATTGTTTCCAATCAATTACACTACATATCCATATCATATATGACTAAGAGACAAATATGAATGTCTATATAAAGTGTAGTCGTGAACAATACACAGTGGATCTACATCTCAAGATCACAAGTACAATTTGATATGCATCTTCAAGAAGCATCGATGTCTATGGCTGGAGATGAGGACTTCATAGCTAGAGAAACAACTTCAATATATTCAAATCTTAGGTGGGAGTACAATAGGAGTTTAAAACTCACTACTCTGAGGTCTTCCTCATGTCGTCGGGGAAATATTGGAGGATCTCGATCATCAGGCACAGAAATTTATTGATTTTGAATCCGAGATTGACTAGACTCTTGAGATGGCCGACTCATGAAAGTCAAGAGATCAACTGCAGAATGGATGAATCAGATTGAATAAAACTTCCCTTGGACAAAATCACTACAAAATAATGAGACTCAGGCAGCATATTATTGGCATAAGTCTGTGATACAGGAGGCACCACAAATTCTCCATATGTTTGGAAGAGTAACCAAATGGAGGAGGACACAACTCTATGTAACGAGAACATCTTCCTGAGGTCATAATAGATCCCAATGCTTGGTGAAAAACCGGAAGGATGTGCTTTGTCCAAGGGTGACTATCTTGCTTCTGATAAAAGAGAATGTATATCTTGTCCCCTCTTTTTGGAATATTTTTTTTTTTGTCTTTTTCAAATTTTTAACGAGATTGAAAAGGAATAAAAGAATGCTACGTTACAAAGGATGAATAAGTGTCAAGAGAAAGAAAACTAGTTCCAAGTGCATGGAACATATTGATACTCAGTGCAAGGAGACATGTGCAGGATAAGGACACTCGAGAAAATTCCTCCATGGGTCAAGGTGTCAGATTATGAGGGAAAAAATACTACAAGGCTTGCATTTAAGGAATGCTTTGAAGGTTTAGTTAATAGAAACATGAAGCTTGCATTATACAAAGACGCAAGGATGAGACATGCGATGTGATTAAGTATGTCACAACAAGACTCCTTCCATGTGAAGCTTTACGATCCCAGAGAAGGAAAGCTCAGTGGTTTTTCACGTTTACAGAGTCTGAAAAACACTAAAAGAAGACTCCAGAGAGTTCCTTTTTCATAATTAGTCTAGTCGGTTCAAAAAAGGGTTAAACTTATACCAAAAGGACATCTCTTCAAAACCATTTTAACAAGTGTGACAGAGATAAGATCACTCGAATATCTTTTCAATTTTAAGGAGACTGAAAAGAGCTTAACTATGGACTCACAACCTTTTTCTAAGTTTAGTCTCCTTATCTCGAAAAAGTATGAAATATAACTTAGGAGAACTCTTTCGATGAGACATGACTCCCGAGGTGTACCTTTTTCCTAGATAATCTATTGGTCAGAAAAAGGGTTAAACTTATGCCAAATAGATATTCCTTCTGGACCAATTAATGAGTGTGAAAGGAGCAAGGTCACTCAGCGATATTTTCATATTTAGAGATTTTGAAAAGAGATTAACTATGGAATCTAAGGGGGTTCCTTTTTCATAGATAATCTCCAAGGCCTAAAAAAGAGATAAACCAAAACCAGGAAGAATGGCCCTTTTTCAAAAATTTAGTCCCTCAAGCCCAAAATAGGGTTAAACTTACGCCTGAGAATACTCTCCTGGAGAACTGAAGATCCTAGAGCATACCTTTATTCGTAAATTAATCGTCCGGATCGAAAAAGGGATAAACTACCATCGAACAGATGTGCCTTCAAATTTTAGTTTGACGAGCATGAAGGGCAACAAGATCGCTCGAAAATCTTTTCAATTTTAGAGAGTCTGAAAAGGTCTTAAAGAAGACTCCATGGGGGGCTTCTTTTCTTAAGTAATCCAAACAAGACCGAAAAGAATAAATAACCTCTCATTAGATTTTTATTTCAATAGTTTAAGCGAGCCTGAAAGACAACAAACCATGCTCATAGGGAGTCCATTGGGTATGAGCTAGAAACAATGAAGAAGATTGGGGCTTCGATATAAAATCATGGTGGGACTAAAAGGATCTCAAGACTATAAAAAACAACTCATAGCATGGACGCCAAAATGAAGCAAAGGATCTACCTAGGGCATCCATGTAGATGAAGGATCTACCACCTAATTACGACACTTCTAAAGCAACATAGAAGGTTTTGTGTCGCACTTCGATGGGATTGATCTTATGGAAAAGCGAAAAAAATCAATAATATGCAAGATGAAAGGTGATGAGAACCTAACCTATATGCAAATGTCGAAAAACAAATTTTACCACGGGATGATGTGGGTGTAACCTGTCTCATAAAAACACCAAACTAAAAGAAAATTTGCATTGGAACGACCCAAATATCTTTCAAAAAGAAACTCAAGTAACTATCAAGCCAGGAATAGGGAAAAAGAGGACCAAATTGGGGAAAAAAGAGCCAAAACATTCTATAAATAGAGGTGGACAACTCATTTTAACCATTTCGAATTGAAAAATAACCAAAAAGCCAAAAAAATCCTCTTCTTTAAAACGTGAATTCGAGGAGCTACGGTGGACGAAAGATCTTCAAACCTGAACCAAATAATTACAACTGACCTCTCTCATCCTTTTAATTCATTATTTGTTTCTCATTTCATTTTTTAGAGGGTGTGTGCCCTAGTAAAAATGTCAGGTTTTCATGTACGTGGGTTTTCCATGCTCATCACGCGTATGTACACGAGAAAAGTAACACTTAGCCCGCGTACATACACGATTGTCTTAAAGAAATCCCGCGTACATATCTTTAAGCTTTCAAAAATATGAAACAAGGGACTAACCTCACAAATGTTTTTGCAAAAGGATGTATGTTCACTAGTGAGAGAGAGAACATGAGGAGTTAGATATCTTGGTAGAGGAGGATCCAGGGGCCATTTTCATGCTTAAACAGTGTGATATGTGGGAGTTCTTTCAGTGTCCATTCATGAGGGCGCAACCCAGGATATTGAACCATCTGATAGAGTATTGGCATCCAAATGCAGAGGCCTTCATTCTAAAGGGAAAATCATTGACTCTGACCATGGAGGATATATACTTTTTGACTAGCCTCTTTAGGAGGGGGGAACCGGTCAACTTGAGGACCTTTCCTTCAGGACCGCACAACATAGAAGATTAAATTGGCATGTATTGTGAGGCTGGCACAGAGAAAGTAGGATATCAGGTGCCAATTCGTAATATCACAAACCTCAATCTTCGAATAGTAATTTACATGATTGGGTGGATCACGTAATCCGCATCACTTCATCAGGATTCACGTGCACAGATGCATTGTGCATCTCAGTGTCTAGACGCCACCATATTTAACTAGAGCACTACAATGCTCACATATATGAAAAAAAAACTAATTGACTGTCAAAGGACAAACAAGAACTCCATGTTTGGGACCGTGTTGTGCGCTTTCTTTTTCAAGAGAGTGTCAAGCCTTAGCCCACGAGAGATAGTACCAAGCCATATTGCCTCCATTCTGACATTAAGCAGGTGGGAAACTTTGTTTCCTCGATAGGGTGAAGGGAGAGTACAGGAGGCCTTTGATGACAAATTATTTGATTGGTGGGCCCATTAAATTCTTGTGATCGAGGACTACCCCTATGCAATGATTAGTTTCTTGAGGGATCCTGATATGCCTATTCCCCCTGGCGCGGAGCGCGGTGAGATATGTATACACATTTTAAAGTTATTTTGTTTTTAATTTTTAAATATTATCATTTTTATGGTAATTTCAAAGCACTAACTCAATTATCTTCCATATACAGTTGGGGTACTAGTATGACCAACCGACTTCGCCAGGACTAGGCGTCATCCTCAAGCAGACGTCGAACCAGCAGCAACAAGAGGACCAACAGTCATCGGAGGACTACTAGTAGAAGAGTTTGAGAGATTACTTCGACGAGTAGAGATGAACCTGAAAGCGCTCACTCGTGCAGTGTCGATGGAAAATATAGAGGGCCTTCCCCCGGCCATGCAGCCGCATGTTGTAGGGGTACCCAAGACTTGGGTTCAGTTGTTTCGACGCCTTTCAAACATTGTAGTTCATTATAATAGGGCCAACGGGCCTAGGCCATATCTAGTACTAGACCACATATGTGTTGAGGGCACCTTTTGTACTCTATTATGTAGTGAGGGCTTGAGACTAGCAATGTATACAGACACTATTTGAGGCTTTATGGCCCACTTATTTACTTATGACATTATTTTATTTTTGACATATTACCATTTTGATCTGGATTTTATGAGAAGAAAAAAATTACTACAAATTATTAACAGGTGATTAACACAAAATAACAGAGATACAGTAAAACTAATTTTCTATTCAATAAGTAAATAAGCTGAAACTATAAAATGCAGCGGAAACAAGCTTGTTGGAATGGTGGTGGCTTCTCTCTGAGAAGATATGTGACAGTTGCACTCATTCACTAGAAGATCCTTACAATGAGGATTTGAAGGCCTTTTTACAATAAACAGGAATGCCAAAAACCCTATACATCCAAAAACCTAACCCTAGGACATGAAGTGCCAAAAGTCATGTGGGCCTCATCTAGGTAAGTTAGTACATCAACTTCACGGGGTCGTAACGTTTGCATACGATCTTCGTTTTAGGCGTATGATAGCCCGTTGGAAAGGTATCTTCGAGGAGATTAATTTTTGGGGATAAATCATGCTTTTCGTTATCATTGAGAATATCTATCGTGAAAAAACCTTCATTTAGGCCCTCAAAATGGCCCCGGAAGTTAAAACTCCTAAAAATAGTAAATTGCCAAAATTGCCAGAAAATTATTTTGAGCCAGTTGGAAAAGGTGTGTGGCCACCGATATCCACCTACATCAATCATCCCTCCTTAGGAATAAATGGTCTCCATTGCATTGATTTCCCCCATCAGATGAGGAATTTTTTGTTCAATTTGGCCCCGAGTGAGCCACTTGCCTTGGTGCAGGAGTTGCCCTGCTTTGCGACTCGGTAAAGTTGGATCCTTTGTTGTCAAGTGCCCTTGATCTGTGTGCCCACAATATGATCACTGGATTCCTATTGTATGCAGTCGGGCTTGAGATATTTTGGTTTCAGTTGTTCTTCTACGTCTAATGTGTCCAATAATGGTGGGAAATAAGGGCGAAAGAGATCCACGTTGAACACTGGGTGCAGGCCAAGGAAAGGAGGAACGTTGAGATCAAAATAATTATGCCCCATGGCCTTGGTGATGGTGTAAAAACCATAACAAAGTGGTTGAAGCTTCCGATGGGATCCTGTAAGGCATTCTTTCTGCAAGTGCAACCAAACTTTGTCACCCACCTGAAACTTATGTGGCACCCGATGTTGATCATAGAGTTGCTTGTACTTGTCATTGGACTTCTGTAGGATATCCTGAACCTATTGGTGGATGTGTTGGATCTGCTCAATGAACCAGGTGTCTTTCTCGACTTCAGATGGAGCAAGGGGAAGTGAAACATCTATGGGACCTAATGGTTGGAATCCCAACCCCACCTGAAAGGGGCTGTGGTCGGTTGAGCTATGCAGGGCTCGGTTGTAGCTATGTTGGACATGGGGAAGGATCTCATCCCATGTGCGAGAGTGCTTTGAATTATACATGTGAAGGATATGCACAATCATTCAATTTATGACCTTGGTTTTGCAATCTATCTGGGGGTGGAAGGTCATGGATTTGGTGAGCTTGGTGTTCAGCAGTGACCAGAGGCTCGACCAGAATGTGCTGAGAAATCGACTGTCCCAATCTGAGACAATGGTTTGTGGGATTCCAAAATGTACCCAGACTCGTTCAAATAAGGGCTTGGTAGTGGCCTCTACTATGATGTTCTTCTTCCAGGCAACCAGAATTTACATCTTAGAAAAGCGATCAACAACCACAAAAAAACAGTCATTTCTCTGCTTGGTGGATGGGAGCCATGACATGTATTCCATTGAGATGGATTCCCATGGCCTTTCAGGAGTAGGAATAGGGGTGTACAGGCCCTATTTCTTAGTGGTCGGTTTGGCAATAGCACAGGCAGTGCAGGACCTGATATACTTCTTGACTTGTTGTCGAAGTTTCGGCCAGTAGAAATTTTTTTGTAGCATTGCCACTGTCTTTTGAATGTTGAAGTGTCCTACCACCCAACTATAGTGGCATTCCCAGATCAACTTTTCTCGCTCACTTGATGGAACACATATATGGCCTAGATGACACAACAACCCATCCTGAAGATGGAAATTATCAACAATTGCGTTTGCACCCAACATTTGGTAGGTGGTGGCGAATTTCGGGTCTATCTCATAGAATTGGGGCCATCCATAGGTCTCATGGCCACAAGATTCTAGCACCGTGGTGAGTGCCACGACTGGCGGTCTACTGAGGAAATCAGTGATGTGATTGGTGCTTCATGTTTTATAATTGATGTTGAGGTGGAATTGTTGCAAGTATGTGGACCACTTTTGATGGCGATCATTCTGCAATTTCCATTGTGTCTTCATGAATTGCAGTGGCTTATGATCAGTGTGGATGATTGTCTCCTTCCCAAGAATGTAATGTCTCCACTAGCGGCAGGCTTTCACAATGGAGTACATTTCTTTGTCATAAGTAGGGTACTTACGGACAACATCTGATAGTGTCTCACTATGATAGGCCAAGATGTGGTTGTTCTGAGTGAGAACAGTGCCCACCACATAGTCTGAAGAATCTGTCTCGATCTAAGATGGTTGTTGCAGGTCTGGTAGTGAAATTAATGGGGTTTAACACAAGTGCTACTTCAAATCATAGAACGCTTGTTGTTGGGACCAGCCCCATGCAAATTTCTCCTTACCACCACCCCTAGTTATTTGGCTGAGGGCCCATGCAATATGGGAGAATCCCAACATGAACCTGTGGTAGAAATTGGCAAGGCCAAAGAAGATCTAAAGCTCAGTGAGTGTGGTTGGGGTTGGCCAGTCACAAATGACTTGGATCTTGGCCGGATCCACATATGCGCCATGGTGATCAATGATGTAGCCCAGGTAATGGACCTTGTCCATACCAAAGGATCATTTTTCCAAGTTGGCATATAGCTTGTGTTGCTGCAGGGTGTGCAGAACCTGTTGAATATGTTGCAAGTGTTCGGCTCAAGTCTTGTTGTAAATGAGAATGTCATCCAGATACACCACTACAAAACTATTCGTGAATGGTCACACGATATCTTCCATCATCCTCATGAAAGTGGCTGGAGAATTTTTCAAACCAAAGGGCATGACCAACCATTCAAAAAGGCCTTCCTTTGACTTGAAGGTGGTTTTCCATACATTTGTTTGTTCTATCGAGACCTGGTGGTAGCCAGACTTCAGATCAATCTTACTGAAGTATTTGGACCCCGTGAGTTGATCAAAGAGGTTGTCGATTTGGGGAATCAGGTACCGGTCTCTGACTATGATTTTATTCAAATCCCGGTAATCAATGCAGAGTCATCAGGTTCCATCTTTCTTCTGTACCAGCATGATTGGACTCCCGCAAGGCGATGAGTTGGGATGGATGTGCCCCTTGTGGAGCAGTTCTTGGATCCTTTGCTTGATCTCCTCATTCTCTAAAAAAGAGAGGTGATAGACTGGCCCATTGGGCAGTGGTGCACCAGGGGTCATATCGATGGGGTGCTTGACCTGGTAGTGCATAGGTACCCTGGTAGGTGAGGAGAAGATATCTAAGTATTCTTCCATGAAATTATCTACTTGCCTCTTCTTTGTGGAGAGGTCGGTCACAGAGACCTTGGATGTGGCTGTGATCTTTATCTTATTCTGAGAGAGAATCACGAAGAATACAAACTTCCCCATATGAGAGATGACCTTCCTGCATTGCTTAGCAGAGATCAAGGAAATAGCACTAGGTGGGACTGCCTCGGGTATCTTGTACAATTTCCTGTTCAAAGTACTAATAACACTATGAGGCCTAGACTCATATACAGCATGACGCTTCCTTAAATAATTTTGGCCCAAAAGAACATCACAAACTTTGAGAGGAGAAACATCACACAATACCTCATCTTTGAAGGGCTTGATGCCATATGACAGTCGGCATTGTTCGCTGACGCAAAGATCGCTTCCTTTGCAGAGCCATCCAATGGTGTAGGGTTGTGGGTGCAGCGTTGTTGGGCTAGCTGCTTGATGATCTCTTCTAATATGATGAGGTTATTCTAGCTACCGCTATCAATGATGAAGTGCAGCAGGGTGCCTTTTACCCACATTTGTGAATGGAAGAGACGTTCTCCTTATTCTGGCTCGTCTGGTTCACCAGGTTGGAGCTTGGTGGTAGCAACGATGGCACTGGGTTCCGCGTCAATGATATGTCTTCCCCTTTCTGGTTCTAGCTCAGAGTCAGAACCCACATCTGATTCAGAGGTTTTCACTTCGGCCACCAGCGACTTCTTTGAGCGACAGTCAGCAGTGTTATGCCAAGGGCTCTTATGGAAGTTGCACCACTTCCCAGTATCTTTCTTTGTCTTTCCAGTGTCCTTATTTGCTTGCGGCTTGGACTAGTTGTCCTAATATTTTCCATATTTGCGCTATCCTTTGTTATGTGGGTTGGGGCCACCCCTTCCTCGCTTTTGTTGTGAGGAGTTCCTAGGCCCAAATTTTTGCGTCTTTTGTTTGAGCTTCTGCTCAATTTTAACGACATATCGGTAGGTCGTGCCCAAGGATGATATGTCCATAAATTCCATTTCGATCTGGATGTATCTATGTAGAGCACCGTGATACTTGAGCACCAGATGTCACTTTGAATCTTTGATACCCAGCTTGGTGCGCAAGGTATGGAAGATATTTGTGAAATCTGGCACTGCTTGGTCTCTTTCTTGTCGTAGTGTGGTCCATTTGGTATACAAGTTGTCATAACTTCCGACAGGGTAGTATTGTTCCTTAATAGCATTGTTGAAGGATTCCTAGGTTGTCATGACTATAAATAATGAGGGTTCCTCTATTTCCTTTTTCTCACAGAAATGTTTCCACCAATCTTTGACATGGGGAATGGATTTGAGGAGAATAAAAGTAATATTTTCTCTATTCAAAAAGTTATGGATAGAAAAATACCCTTCTAGTCGATTCAACCACTTTTCTACATCATCTATGTCTATCTGACCTTCAAATATAGGAATATCGAATTTTATTTGTACCTTGAAGGGGGCGGCGCCTCCGCTCGAAGAATATGAGTCGCATGTTGGTAGTTGCTAGAGGATTTGTGTGAAACTATCCATCATCTACTTCCTTTGTTGCGTGAGGGATTCCTTAATCAATAGTTTGAAAGGATCTTTTGTCCCATCATCTTTATTTTCTTCTGCCATGAGAGGTCGCTTGGGCGTGTGAGAGCTTTTGTCCTCAAGAGAAACAAGCTCGAGACCCAACTCGAGACCCAACTCTTTGTACTCTGACCTCGTTGGGGACATGCATTAAGAAGACAAGGAGCATACCACTCGGATACCACTGATCCAAATTTTGTGAGAAGAACTAAATGACTACAGATTATTAACAGGTGCTTAACACAAAATAACAGAGATACAGTAAAATTGGTTTTCTATTCAATAAGTAAATAAGTTGAAACTGTAAAATGTAGCGGAAACAAGCTTGTTGGAATGGTGGCGGCTTATCTCTGAGAAGAGATGTGACAGCTGCACTCATTCGCCATAATATCCTTGCAATGAGGCACTAAAGGCATTTTTACACTAAACAGGAATACCAAAAACCCTAGACATCCAAAAACCTAACTCTAGGAGATGAAGCGCCAAAAGTCATGTGGGCCCCGTCTGGGTAAGTTAGTATATCAACTTCTTGGGGTCATAGATTTTTCATACGATCTCTGTTTTAGGCGTATGATAGCCCGTTGGAAATCTCGATCCCGAAAAACCTTCATTTAGGCCCTCAAAATGGCCCCGAAAGTTAAAACTGCTAAAAATAGTAAATTTCCAAAATTGCCAGAAAATTAATTTGAGCCAGTTGGAAAAGGTGGGTGGCCACCGATATCCACCTAGATCACATATATATACATATTTTTTCCTTATGCAAAAAAAAATTGTACAAATTTATTTACATGTGTGTGTATGTGTGTGCTTTTACTTTTATGTGTGAGCAATATTCCAATCTAATACATGATTAGCCAATGTATTAGTTAGTTGATTAGATCTTTTAGGAACATGAATATAAGTAATATAATCAAAATAGAATTCTAGGAGACGTACCCTAAGGAATATTCAGTGAAGGGTGGGATCTTAGGCATGGTATACTCCATTTAACTGAGACACAACCAGTTGAGCATCTAGATAAAACTGGAGGTGAGAAATACCATGTGACAAGGCATCGCATAGTAATTCTATTATGATACTATACTCGGTAACATTATTGGTTCCTTCTCCCATAAAAATACCTCCAGAATACATCAACTGGCCAAAGGGTGTAAAGATCACCCAAGATGTGGAAGAAAGCCTCTGAGTGTGTCATCTAGCACCGTCTGCAAACCCAACATAGACCTCAGATTCACTTGACATTTGTCACAGTGAAAAGAAAAACAATAAAATACACGTCCATGAAACAAAAAGACAAGAATGTATAAATAAATATATACATTATATACAATAAATCATGACCAGGTGACCGATCTAAGCGTAATACTTCTTAAGATAGAGCCCATTTCTAGGCTCCTATAAACCGTTACCCTTGAAATCAACCAGTTGATAGGCACCCTTTTCTAAAACTTTCTTAACAATGAACGGTCTGAACCACATGGGTTTGAATTTTCTTGCCCCAAAGGGATCTTTATCTTGGTCATAGACCAGGACAAGATCACCTTCGGAGAAAAATCAAGGGTAGATAGACTGATCAAACAGACACTTGAGACTTTGTTTGTGAGCCTCATTGGTCAAGGTTTCATCTTGACATTGCTCATCGAGTTGCTCGAGATATAAAAGACACTCTTCAAGTGGAGTAGTGTCAGGTAGTAGTTCCACTGCCAACTTAAGAGAAGGGATTTGGAACTCTATGGGAAAGACTGCCTCCAACTTGTAAATGAGTTGGAAAGGAGAAAAACCGGTAGCAGTCTTGACTAAGGTTTGATAAGCCCAAAGTGACGAGTACAACATCAAATGGCAATTCAACTTGGATGAATTGATCATCCATTGAAGAATAGTTTTGAGAGACTTACTAACATCCTCAAATTGACCATTCGCTTGTGGGTAGTAAGGTGGTGAATGTTCTTTCTTAAACCCCAGTTTTGATGTTAACTCAGACATCATCTTGTTCTGGAAGTGACTGCCATGGTTTGTGACAATATCTTTCGGAATATCGAACCTAGCTACAATCTAGTTAAAAATGAAAACTGTAGTCATTTCTCCATCAATATTGAATGTTGGCATGGCCTCGACCCACTTAGTGAAGTATTCTACCACCACGATGATAGAGAAATGCCCCTAGATGAAACTGGGTGGCATGTAGTAAAATCAATCCCCCACTTGGTGAAGGGACCAACAAAAATAACTGGAAACATGGGAACAGGGTGTGACCACATATTTGAAGAGAATATCTAGCATTGGTGACACTTCTTGACCACCTCTACACAATCTTTGATCAACGAGGGCCAAAATTATCCAGCGCAAAGAATTTTCTGGGTTGTTTCCAACCTAGACAAGTGACTGCCACATGCTCCAGTGTGACAATCATTCAACACAAGTTCTGCCTCTTTGTGAGTGAGACAATGATGAAGAATGCAATCCACTCCTCGATGATATAAAGTATCATCGATGATGAGATATTTCCTTTCTTGATGGTGTATTCGCCGACGCTCATCGCGAGAAGAAAAAGATGAGTACTTCAAAGTCTGAAGATACACAAGTATATCTCCATACCAAGGGTCTAAAGATGCAATAAGGAAAATATCCCCATTGATCAGTCACTCTTCGGGAAAATTGTTACCGCTCTCGACCAGAAGTTCTGAGATTAGTCTAGCAAAGACCAAGGACTTTTTAGACTTCGCTGAAACAAAATCCAAGTCAAATTATTGTAGGATGACTATCCATCAACTGATTTTCCCGTCGATGACTTGTCATGTCAACACATATTGAAAAGGGCTCACGAAAGCTATGGCGGTGGTCTTGCAAAGTAATATGTAATGATGGAACCGTTGGACATCATGAAAAACTACCAAATAAAGTTTCTCAACATGTGTGTAGTTGATTTATGGTCCTACAAACCCTTGACTAATATAGTAGATAACATTTTATTAGAGCGCGTCATCCTCTTGGACCAAGACCATGACAATAGTAGACTCTGTGACATCCAAGTACAACAAGAAATCCTTGCCATAATCCAAAGGACTGAGCAGAGGGGAAGACGTCAGATCACATTTCAATGCTTCAAAAGAGCGTTGAGCCACTTCATCCCAACATAATGGGACCCCTTTCTTCAATAGACGCATAAACCCTTTAGTAATTTCGGTATATTTGGAAACAAAATGTCAAAGAAAGTTGGATTTCCCCTGTATACTTTGAAGTTCGGGGATTGTGCATAGGGGAAGCAATTAAACTATTACCTCAACCTTGAGAGGATCGACCATGATCCCTTTAGTTGACACAATAAAACCTAACAAGTGACCCAATGTCACACAAAAACTACACTTATTTGAATTAAGGTGAATCTGATAGTAGTGACACCTCTCAAAGATAAGTCGTAAATGGGTGGGATGATTAGTTCTCCTATGAGAATGTGATGCCATATCATCAAGATACGCCCCAACTATATGTTTTAGGTCATGGAAGGCAAACGACATGGCCTGCTGAAAAGTGGCTCCAACATTCTTAAGGCCAAAATCATTTTCCTATATGTGAATGTTCCCCAAGGACAAATAAATTTTATTTTATGTTGGTCCTCGGGCTTAATATGAATCTGGTTGTACCCGGAGAAACTATCCATAAAAGAAAAGACCTCACAACTTTCACATTCATCGACAATCTGGTCAATGAATGGGGTTGTAAAGTGATCATTCGGGCAAGCTTTGTTCAGATCATGAAATTCCATACACACACGGATCGTACCTTGCTTTTTGTTGACAGGA
Organism: Picea engelmannii; assembly: GCA_009831015.1. Taxonomy (NCBI): domain Eukaryota; kingdom Viridiplantae; phylum Streptophyta; class Pinopsida; order Pinales; family Pinaceae; genus Picea; species Picea engelmannii. The sequence goes on from ML813096.1 coordinate 365,515, forward strand.
ACAAGGTTTGACACCCATTCTGTCAATTGCACTAGATAGATCAAACCAACCTTGATGAGTTTCTCTACCTCAGCCTTGATTGTCACTTCCTTGTGAGGATTGACTGGGTGAAGCTTCTATCGAATAGGCTTAACATCGAGGTAATTTGTGATCTCGTGTTCAATGATACATGGGACAATCCATGGAATATCCTCATAAGACCAGGAAAAGACGTCGTGAAACTCTCTAAATAATTCAGTATAGATATGAATCTCTTCGAGGGAACAATCTGCTCCAATGAAGACGGTTTCCATGACGCTAGGGGTTTTAGAGATGTTGATAGGAATTGTTTCAGCTATACTTGACATGTTTCCATTGACATAGATTCTAGGAATGGCTAGAGGGTTAACAACACAACAGGCATCTCCATTCATAGTCGTAGTGAACTCTCCTACCTCTATTCTCCTCAGCTCTGGTAAAAAATAAGATATGTGATGAAGATCATCCCAAGGTCTATTCGGCCCATTCATTGCCTCCAAAATCACCTCGTTAGAGGGAAATACTAATTCCAAAGGGTTGTGAGTGGCAAGAGAGTCTTGAGCCCAAATAATCTCAGGAACGAGATCTAACTACTGTGGGGGAATTGGATCAGGGTTGGTCGAGGCTTGTTGGACAGTACTGTATGCAACCTCAGTAGAGGATAAGGGCATATCCATTTCAGGGTGCCCTACCCCTTCCGTAGAATCCGATGGGGAAGGTAAAATACACAGGTTGTTAAAGTAACTCGTTCAAAAAGAAGTGACTTGAAATATCATAGCCTTCAGCTGGTCGAGGAAAACTGAAATAAACTTGACATCATTAGCAGGCAACGGATAATCAAAAGTCCCCCTTAAATATGGAAATAATTCGACACCTAAGTTGACAGTACCTGGTTGTGGTTTGTCAATCATCAGAACCATGGATGCCCCAATGAAGGGTCAATATGGGAGAAGGAAAATTGATCAATGGTTATTATCCTACCTTCGTGAGGAAAACATAAGACCCTAAAAATGGTGGATACAACCATTTTCATAGTGTAGTTCCAACTCTTCCCTAACAAAATATTGTAGTCGAGACATGCATCGACTAATTCTACCTCGACACACATAGTTTTTCCCTCCAACTGCATAGGGAAGGAGGGAATTATTCCATGTGGTCTAAAATATCGATCGTCAAACATGGTTAACAATGTGGGGGACGGAGACAACTCAGGTTGGCCAATGGACTTCCAACATGCCAATGACATCACACAAGTCGAGGCACCTTCATCAACCACCATACAGAATATGTTTCGTGTCAATGATTTCATGGCGTACACCACTACTATCTAAAAAGTAACATGGTTAGGAACATGAGGTTTGTGATATGTAGGGTCAAAAACAATCATTCCCGAGTTAGTAGTCTCAGTTCCTCCCAAGGCAGAGAACAATGCTTTTCTCAATGAGGGGTAACTATGGAGGACTTCCAAAAAAGACATTGCATAAGGAGTTTGTGCCAAATCCGCCACAATGGAGTAATTATGAGCAACCCTTTCGTTTGGGTTGTGAGAAGCATTTTTAAACGCACCCTTAGGGATGTGATTCATAATTTATCCCACAGTCTTCTCAATTTGAAGAGGATGAGGTGGGTTTGAGGGTTCTTTTCCCTTCTCAGCAGATTCTGGCATTTCGTAATTATGAGCCCTGGTCTGTAGATGAGCATCATATTTCATCATATAAATGTTTGTGGCTCCATTGTTAGTAATAGGTACAGGGGCTCCCTGATTCCCCCCAGGCACATTCATGGATGAGGAATCTTGAGCCATATTTTTCCCTTGTGGAAAAGGTTGGCTAACATGGTATGTTGTTTTTGTGCCAATAACTTTTGGGCTTCCTCAAGCTAACGGAATTGGTGAGTCAAGTGGCCGTCCGTGCAAAGATTACATGGAAACTTCACCTTCCTCTTTTCATTTTTTCCCTCTCTAGCGTTATTCACAGCCTTCTTATCCCCCTTACCCTTCTTGTTTTTAGATTTCCTCTTTCCCTCAGATTGTTTGGGTTACGGAGGAAGTCAAACTAGGAGTTTGTTTGGCCACCGTCTATTGAATCGATAATTGTTGTAACGGATTAGTCAACTGATATGTGGGCTTTCTCTGTGCTGAGCCTACTATGTCATTGGCGTGAGGCCCGGACTTCTATTTGGTCTTGTTGAAATTTGATCGCGGTGCATCAGGGAGGATCTCGTACATCATATCAGATTAAGAGTAAATCAACTCTAGTTGTTGGGCTCTCATGATAGCCTCTTCTTCGAAAAAAACTATGGATGTCGCGACATATTTGGATACACAAGGCACCAAGGACTTTAGGAACCAGTCAAGAAAAAATGTGGGAGGGACCTTAACTTTGATCAAGCTCTTTCATCGATGCCATTCTCAAATGTGATCCGAGATATGGACAACTTGTGTTTCCTCGAAATTGGCCAGCAACTCGATGTCGGCATCGTATCTTATCAGTAACTAGAAATGGTTTAAGAAAACCATAGTCAGGTCATTAAATTAAGTGTACTTTGAGATATCGATATTGATATACCATTTCACGGCACCCCCTATAAGAGTGTGTTGAAACAAACACAACTGAAAAGAATCATCCTTTAATGAGTTGGATGAGCACAATAAATGAAATGTTGTAACATGATCACCTAGATCTTCACTAGGCTTTCCTTCAAACTTAGGGATGTCTGAAGGAAACTTAGTCGGCATGGGGGGCCAATGCGAATCATGATAGATCAGTTCATTCAAAAGCATCGACAAGCCTGGAAAATGTAGAGTTTCCAGGAAAGGTAGTCTAAGTTGTGGTGGATTCAAAGGAAATGAGGGACCTAGATTTTGACTAGCACCAGGTTGCCAAGAAAAATTTTCTTGTTGGCCAAGGTTTCGGTAGAAACCATGGTGTCCCTAGTCAATGAAATGAGTTTGCGCTTGATTTTTCATCATTGGTTCATTCCCTTAGTTGGATGGCATGCCTTGTGTAGGAATTTCTCCTTGCACAATATTCCAAGGACCTTGGTTGGGGATGCCTCCAACCGACCCTCTTGGCATAGGTATTGAGCCTTGCATGAGGTCCCACTGAGTGTGGGAGGGTTTTCCCCCAATCAACATCTCTTGTGAAGGAAACGAGCCCTTCTAGGGATTTCCAAGAACTTCTGAGGAGTAAACTTTTATCATCACTCCTTGTCAAGGAATGAAGCCTTGCATAGGGTTTGGTTGACCAAAAATGGGGTTTCCCCTTGCCGAGAAATCAAACGATGAGAAAGAATTAATTCCAAACACATCAAACAAAGAAAACTGCATAGACCCTACTGTATTCATATAGGACTCAAGTCCATGACTCCCCCCACTTAACAAACTAGAGTAGTGTTAAGCCTAATCGGCTGCTAGAAAGCACCTTCGAGCGAAGAAGACGGAGGAGGGATATGACCCCCACCATAAGGGATAGTGTTAAATGGGACAGTGGTGCCTGCGATATATCCTTTTAAGGGATCATTAGAGGTCCTTGACCTCATACCAACAATCTATATAGTAGAGTAGGTTAGGATCGAACTAGAGTCGAAACCCAAGATCCCATACAAAAAGGGAGTGCCAGACACGTTCTAGATAGAAGGAACGGTGGTCAGAGTCATTGAAGGGGTTATGCCACTACCCAAAGTAGTGGGTGTCGGGACAGTTGTATTCTTGATAGGTGGATGTGGGGGAGGAGGCACGACACCCCCTCCCGCGACAGTCGAGATGGGAGTATGAGGACTCCAAGAAGAGGTAGCACTATTTTCTTCCATCGTCGCTTGTATAAACAATTGGTGTTCAAGTGAATTCACCTCAAGAGGGACTATTTGAATAAGAGGCGACGTTTATAATTCAATGATCAAAGGGTTTGCGGGCCTAAATCCTTCAAATTTGAGGTCAGAAATGATGGATTCCTCCGGTGCAGAAAATTTTGTGTAACAAGTGGAAATTTCATCATACTCCAAGTATATTAAGTTTAAACCTAAGTAGAGTCATAAATCTCATTTTCCACACATTCAATTGAGGCCCACCAAGTGACACAAGAGGACTTCCAACACAGGGCTTCATGGAAGAGCCACGAGTTGAGCGCAATGCATCACGCATCCAACAGATAAAGTGTTTGGTTCAATACCCAATATCCACATCGTATATTCACTATGTTCGAGTTATGACCGAAATCTTCCATTGAATGCTAACAGAAGTGTTTGAGAAACACCTCAAGAAAAACGATCAGACAAGCAACAATAACCAAGGGGAGCCCACAGTCAAATTTTTAGTTACACAAAAAACTAATATGGTGATATATATATAATTACTATAACTGGAGTCTCTATGAGTTTTTACTCTACTATATAACCCTTGACTTCACTGACTTGATATCATAAAATTCAAATTAGGATATTTCTGGACTAGCGACTAACTAGAAGTTTAACCACAATGGAAGTTTCCTCGAGAAAATATTCTAAAAAGATCAAGTAACCATTATGTAACTAACCCACGCTCAATTTGATTTCCATATCAATCATGACTTCTGAAAGACACGATGATATGCATTAAAGTGAAAGTGAAACGGTAAAAGATATGTAGGAATAGATGGAATTAGGATGCAATCTAACAACGGAAAGGGATTAAGCATCCTTACTCTACTACGTTTCTATACTTGAATTTTCTAGTGCGGTTTTCCAAGAGGAAAGAGTCAACGCCTAATATTTTCATTGGGCGTAAAATAAACTTGAAAACTATGCAAAGGTAAAACCATTTCAACCATAATAAGGGCATATGAAATTGCATTCCCTGACTGTAATTATAATTCCACCTGAAAATCCTGATAGATATTGTGCATTTTAACAGTATCATTCTTCATTATGCTCTCGAGAAGGTTTTTGAAATGTGTCCATGCAATACCATGAAGGTAGAATTTAATAATGAAAGTCGGATGAAATACTTTTGTGGGACTTGATTGTGAAAGCAATTCAATTCGTGGAACTAAAATTTACGAAGACCATGTTAATAAAGATGAAATATAGCAACTGCCTTTGTATGAACATCAAGGTGGAATAACTCTCTTGTAGGATGGATCAATGAATAAAGGTGATCTCACGTCATCTTCATCTAAATTCTATAATATATATAGGTTCAGTTTTATCCCTTATTTTATTCAAAAAAGTCGACTGTATAAAAATCCATGGTAACAAATTTTAAATTTTTTTAAGAAGAATAACAAACCAACATTTGCTACATTACTCAGAACAGAATTAACCTGATCAATGGACCCAACCACTACTATATCAACCATGAAGTGTGGATTCATACGTAATAAGAGAGAGGGATGAATAGCTATGAAATAACATAATTGAAAATAGAGAAATTCATTCACGATTTTAACATTAAAAATATTTTTGTACATAAACTATTCAAGTAGAACATTGAAGGATACCGCTACAGGAACACGTCGATGCTTGAAATTAAAAACAATTTTACTCAACATCAAGACAAGACAAATATAGCAAGATATTAGAAATTGATAGAGATATATTGAACCAATTATCTGAGAGTCTATTTAAACAATCAACCCAAGAATGAATCCACTACATTACAACTGCAATATTATTCTTAACAAAATTCAGGGTCGATAGTGGTAACCACAATATATCTAATTTAACAAGGAAATATTAAATTGTTCAAATACCATAACCAAAAGATTAGTTGTTTGGGATTTTGATCCTTCGACCTGGGCTTGCGCAATGTCCCTTCTCTCTTTCTAATTAATGGACTTCACTGGTACCTACCAGCCAACAATAAGGGTACTCTTCTTCCCCCTTATCCCCCCAAGCCGCAAAGGGGTCACACACAAGACTTGCAGCCCAACTCACATAAGAAAACTAGTCACAAGAAATTTCAACAACATATCAATCATCCAGCAATAGGAATAACCATTAGACTTAGATTTTATTATGTTTCCAATTTATAAATTTGTATAAATTTATATTCTCTTTTCTACCAATTCTAAGTATTTGTTTTATTCTCTAAGGTCTTCTATATTTTTATTAACTCATTAATTTATTCATGTGGCATGCCCTTCAAGATCCACCTACATGCTCCAAGGGTGCCACTCGCCAATTGACTTAGTTTGGAAGTTGTCTTACTCTTGGAGTCAATACACCACTTGTCGACCTTGTGTGAGACTAAGAGCTTACTAAGGAATAAGTAATATGCCTTATTGCGTGCCCCTCAGAAATCCTCGTGAGAGATTGTCTCAGTCTTCCCACACAACATCGTGAACCTCTCAAGAACAAGGTAGGCGTTAACCTTCAGCTCATGTCACAGCGGGAGTGATAATAGGTTGTGACAGGGACTCTTCCACACCTCTCCCTCATCTATCTGATATCTTTGTATGAACCCTTTACTCCATATGTGAGTCTGATTAGCAAGTGTCACTGTGCCTGCATCTACTAACAAAGATAATATTAATAATTCTTATACATCAAATCCATAACTGAAATCATCATAATATATGTGTAATAAAAACAAGTGTTCATAATCAAAGTCAATAGTCCACTCCCTGAATAAATATGGAGTCCAAGGAATTATGTCGATGCCATCAACATCCTCATCATGTCATGTTTTTTACACACTCAGGAAACCTCATCATAATACATGTCAATGTTATACTTCATTATTAATAACATATCAAAATTTCAATACTAAATCATATCATAAACTCATAAACCAAATTAGATAATCATAATGTACCATGTTTATCCGGATCACTTGCACGCAAGTCTCCTCAAAGAATAATCAGTGTTATGAAAATGTCGTCGGTGAAATCCGGATGTTACATACACCCCCTCTTGTTTTAAACTTCATCCCAAAGTTTGTACAATCTAACAAGGAAAACAATTAATATAGTTGTTACTAATCTATATTAGCATAAATCCAACAATAAACAATAAAATCCATCGATAAGACTTCCCATTTCACTAATAAAATCCAACAATAAAATCCATCGATAACACTTCTCATTTCGATTCAGGAATCGTATGTGGTTGTAATAATCCCTCTAGATGTTTATGTTCATCCTTCACTTGTTGACATTCAAGACATCTCGCCATATAATTAATTATATCAGATTTATTGTTGGATTCCAAAATCGTAAGGCATAAACAATCGCTAATAATTCCAAATTCTGTGTTGTCTAATTCTCTTCATGCCTTCTTAGTTTCCTTGAAATATATGTGATAACTCGACCTTATTGCATTAATAATCCACCCAATCCTTCCTTGGATGCGTCAGTGCATACTAAGAATTCCTTATCCATATCAGGGACCTTCAATATTGGTATTGTCATTAATAATTCCATAAGCTCCTGAAATGTTTCAGCGCATTTCTCTGACCATGCGAATTTCTTATTCTTCTTTTGCGATTCCGTAATTGGATTTGCTATTTTTGAAAAACCTTCAACAAAACGTCTATAGTAACCTGCTAATCCCATAAAACTATGTGCTTCTTGCACGTTTGTCGATGTTGTCCATTCCATAATAGCCTCTACCTTCATTGGATCCACAACGATACCTTCTCCTGAAATAATGTGTCCCAAATAGTGAATCTTTTTCTGATAAAAAGAACATTTCGACAACTTTCTATACAACTTGTTTTCTACTAAACACTACAAAAATCATCTCAATTGTTTGTCGTGCTCCTCTTTTTTCTGAGAGTAAATTAATATGTCGTCAATAAATACATGTATGAACTTTTCCAAGTGTTCACAAAATACCCCATTCATTAGACTCATAAATACACTGGGGCATTTGTTAATACAAATGGTAATACAGTAAATTTGTAATGTCCAAATCTTGTTTTAAACGTGGTTTTAGGGATGTTTTCCCCCTTGATTCTCAATTGGTGATTTCTCGATCTCAAATCAATCTTTGAAAATATTTTCGCCCCCTTCATTTGATCAAATAAGTCATCAATCCTCAGTAACATGTATTGATTATTGATCGTGGTTTTGTTTAATTGACGATAGTCAATGCAAAGCCTCCACGATTCGTCCTTCTTTCTTACAAAAATTATTGTTGCACCCCATGGTGATACACTTGGACGTATAAGTCCCAAATCTAATAACTCTTTCAATTGCATCTTTAACTCTTTCAATTTACGTGTCGACATCTGACAAGGTGTTCTAGCAATTGGTTTTTTTCTACGTTTTAAATCTATAATAAACTCCAATTCTCTTTTTGGCGGTAAACCCGGTAGTTCCTCAAGAAAAATGTCAGCAAAATCTAATACTACCGGAAAGTATTCCAATATTTTTGTGTCACCCTTTTCGTTAAGAGATAATATGGCATACACCTTACATCCCTTGCGCATATTTTTCTTGAATTGTAGGGAAGTAATAAATCTTAGTGATACTCCTCGTTTTCTCCCTATAATTACTCTATTATGTCCCAAATCATCAATTAATATTAATATTTTCATCTTACAGTTAAGTATCGCATCATTTGAGTTTAACTAATCCATACCAATCACAATGTCATAGGATCCCAAGGTTGTGACAAAAATGTTTACACTTGCGACGAATTCACCCAAATTAATTTTACAATCTTTAACCTTTCCTCCAACTTTTTGTTTGGCTCCAAATGTCAATTATACATACATAAAATCATCTTGTTCGACTACCTTCACATTAATTATTTTGAGCACATCACTAGATATAAAACTCTCAGTATCTCTTGGATCTATCAAAATACTAAATTGATGATCTACTATCATACATGAAGTCTCGAACACTTGCTCGGCCTGGTGGTTATTCACTGCTACATGAATCCTATGGGCCTTTCCCAGATCTCCCATTATCATCTATCCTACTAATTCAACATCTCTTTCCTTCTCAATAAGAAAATCTCTCTGATAGTGGGGCTCTCCTCAAGTCCAATGTTTGTTCTTAGGGCCAGTGCTCCTAGTTCCAGAGGAAGAATCTATTGGTATAGGGTTTTGAGGAACTGATCTGTTCTACGGAACAGATTTGTACTATTGTTGTTGATGAGGATGATGCAACTATTGTTGTCGTGGTTCTCTATATGGAGTCATTTGATTGATGGCATGTTTGCATGGTGTAGAAAATCCAGGTCCTTTGCATGTATCACGGTGCCCAGAAATATTTATAACTGGTGTTTGTTGTTGTGGTTCTCTATGTGGAGTTTGTCATGTCTGCCTGGAAAGATTCCTACCCTGACCTCCTCTGTTTAATTCCTCCTCAATGATAAAATATTTGTGTACTGCATCGTGCAAATTCTAAGGAATCAGAATACTCACCTTAGCACGAATGTTATAGTTGAGACCAAAAACAAACTTATTCACCTTTAACTTTTCAGTGTCCAGGTGCGGAGCATATCTGAGAAACTCCATAAATCTAGCCTCATACTCAGGTAATGTACGAGTTCCCTATCGTAAAGCATTGAATTCATTAAACTGGTGCTCAATGAATTCATCAGATAGGTACCTCTCTCGGAATCTCTCCTCGAAAAACTCCCAATATATGTCTTCAATGGCCATATTCAACTATGGTAAAAGTGTCTTCCACCAAATAAGTGCACTCCCTTTCAGCTAAAATATCGTCATGTAGAATTTCATGTTGGAGGTATTTGTGCAATGAAAATCACATTTCCATATTCTCCAACCAAGCTTCAGTTGTTAAATCGTCTATGGAACCCCATAACTCAGGAAATTTTACCTTCTTGAGTTATCTATGAACACTACCACTAACTACAGGAGAGCGATGTGAACCCTCATTGGGTACATATTATCTTCCCTCATCACAATCAGGGTGATTTATCAAAACCTCTGACAATCTTTGAAAATACCTCATAATACCCATAACATCTCCCACTGCAACATGCTCCTGCTCAGTAGTATGCTCTTCTCCCTGTGGAGCATATCCCTCAAGTGTGGATGTACTTGGAGGAGGCATACCTCTTCCTCCCACACCCTGTCATCTACTCATTCTTTATCCTCTAACCATGATACCTGCATAAATCAATTTCAATTTATATTAGTAATTACGTCTTTAATTAAAATTTTCATTGGAAGTCATAACGAGTCCAGGTTCGCAGAGTAGAACCCTACTCTAATACCATATATAACGACCCTCTTATTCTATTCAAGGTTTTTATCTAATAATACTATGATTATAAAAGTGTACAAATTGAGGTTTGCGCAACTTGCGCACTAATTATTTAAGACTACTACAAGGGCCATGACTTATTTTCCAATAGTCATAAATTAATTATTGAACCATTTTTGTTTTTGCTTTCCATTAAATTATTTAATCTGCTTATTATGCTTCCTAAATCATAAATTATAAATAATTGAACCATATAATATGTTTATTTTGTTTTTAACATATTGAATATAAAACCATTAGTTTAAAACTAATATTATCAATCATTAGATTGGATCCTTAATATGAAGACAATCATATAACATATTAATTGTAAAACATAAATCTAAAACTAAAAATATCAATCATTAGATTGGGTCTTTAATATTAAGACAACCTTATATATTTTATAATGTAATATTATATATATAATATTTATTTATATGGAGAATCGAAAGTACAAGTAGTGATTCGCTTCTTATTATAAAGAGAGTAGAGTAAGAAATCATGCATTTCTAATCTCTATTTTGATTACCTCAACAACGTCATTCAACAAGTGCGTGCCAACTATTGTCATCAATTAGTGGAAGTATTACATGCGAAGACAAGTAGTAAGGACCTCGAGTGGGTACTCAGTCGACAACATATATTGTCAACTGAAACATGAATTAATTTTATATATATATATATATATATATATATATATATATATATATATAAGTTTTAAGGATATTTTACAAAGGAAGCGTACCAAAATTTAAAGGATGTTTCCTGACTGTGAGCAATAACAACATCAGTGAAAAAAATTATGGTAAGTTGGGATCAATCATTATTTCTGAATTATATAATAATAATAATAATCTATTTTTAAGGTCACGGCCAAGCCAGCACACCAAATTGGTGTATGAGACCCCCTTGTTTGTGGGACAAGGGACCCCCCTCTGCCCAGCAATTTGACTGGTAAAGTCTACGAAGGTATACATACCCTACCCCCCTATGGATTTGAACCTGTGACCTCTTAAGAGGAAACACATGTTCTTAACCATTAGGCCCACTCAAGGTTCAGTTTTATCCCTTATTTTATTCGGAAAAGTCAACTGTATAAGGTAACGAATTTTTTTTTTTTTTAATAAGAATAACAACCCAACATTCGTTACATTACTCAAAACATAATTAACCTAATCAATGGACCCAACCGCTTCCATATTAACCACGAAGTGTTGATTCATATGTAATAAGAGAGAGGGTTGAATAGATATGAAATAACATAATTGAAAATAGAGAAATGCATTCGCAATTTTAACATTAAAAAGAATTGTGTGCATAAACTATTCAAGTAGAACATTGAAGGATACAGCTACAGGAACACGTCGATGCTTGAAATTAAAAACAATTTTACTCACAACAGCAAGACAAGACAAATATAGAAAGATATTAGAAATTGATAGAGATATATTGAACCGATTTTCTGAGAATCTATTTAAACAATCAACCGAAGAATGAATCGATCACTACATTACAACTGCATTATTATTCTTTAACAAAATTCTAGGCCAATAGTGGTAACCACAATAAATATAATTTAACAAGGAAATACTAAAATGTTCAAATACTGTAAACAGAAGATTAGTTGTTTGGGATGTTTATCCTTCGAATTGGCCTTGAGCAACATCCCTTCTCGCTTTCTAATCAATGGACTTCACCGGTACCTCCTAGCCAATCCTAGGGGTACTCTTCTTCCCCCTTAGCCCCCCAAACCACAAAGGGTTCACACAGAGAAATTTAAATCAGTATATAGCTCAAGATTTCCCTTGCAAGGAGAGGCTTCCACCTCTTACACAAAACTTGCAGCCCAACTCACACAATGAAACTAGTCACAGGAAATTTCAACAGCATATCAGTCATCCAACAATAGGGACATTTCCTCCTTCCTATTCCTTCTTTTTATAAGAAAATTTGTCTTGACACTTGTCAATTCATGCATAATTGAATGATTTTTAATACTTAAATTAGAGATTATTCACCCCCAACACATGTCACACTTTCCCCAAGTTGCACATATTTATTTCTTTTTAACTATGCCTACGATGGATGGCTCTCTCTCTTCTACCAGACCAGAGTGGCCCAGTTCCCCATCCATAGTATCCTTCCCCACAGTTTGAAACAAGAAGCACCAGGGCGCTCGATTCTCCTCCTGTCCTGAATCTGCTGGGGATATTAGGCTGGGTGGGATAGAGAGAAGGAGAGTGTTGTGGGGGCTGGCTAGAAATGTTTCCCGAGGCTTCTCATTCCTGCCCGATCCTGGCTTTGGCTAGAACCTTAGGCTCTTCTGTAAAGTGGGTCTTCTTGGCTTTTCTTCCATCCGGTGAGCCCAACAAACTAGTCACGTAATAGGTCTCTTAACTTACTTACTTCATAGGAGTCTTGTGTCGAGTGGCTCCCTTTCCCGTACCGACTCCTTTCTTCCTCTATTGGTTGGTGAAGAAGCCTAGATTAGAGGAATGGCCGGACTCTCTCTACCTTACCTTATGGATGGCCTGGTCTTATCCCATGTCTCCACCAAACCAACTACTATGTGTAGCTCCATGAATGGCGGCTACCTAATAGTTCTAAGGCCGTTACCCAATAGTTTATGAGGAGTGCAAGAAAGAAGGAAGGATAAGGTTCTGTAAGGCTTCCCTTCCACCCACCCACCTTATCTACGAATCCCACAAATAGATAATAAAAGCTATTAAATAAATCTTGAATTTTTCCTCACCTCCACAATTAGTTCCTAGATTTTCTCCTAGTTGTCCCTTAGTTCCCCAATTTCTCCTTTATTGTGTCTCATAACTAATTTACATTTGGAGTTTGATTACGAATATTCTCTTAGTTAGGATTTAGAGTCTAGTTTGACTTAGGATTCTAACTCTATGTTGACAACGCATTCTCTCATGAAATACTTTCTTTTAATTAAAATATATATATATATATATATATATATATATATATATATTATGCACACATTGTGCACATGTCTTAACTTTTATTCTCCCTTTTCTAGGTTTTACTTAGTCTAATGTCCCCTAGATCTATTTCTATAAAATTTGTTTAGGAATAACCATTAGACTTAGATTTTATTATGTTTTGAGTTTATAAATTTGTATAAATTTATATTCTCTTTTCTACCAGTTCTAAGTATTTGTTTCATTCTCTAAGATCTTCTAGATTTTTATTAACTCATTAATTTCTTCATGCGACGTGACCTTCAATATGCACCTATGTTCTCCAAGGGTGTCACTCACCAATTAACTTAATTTGGAAATTGTCTTACACTTGGAGTCAATACTCCACTTGTCGACTTTGTGTGAGACTAAGGGCTTACTGACTAATAAATAATTTGCCTTATTGTGCACCCCTCAAAAATCATCATGAGAGATTGTCTCAGTCTACCCTCGCAACATCGTGAACCTCTCAGGAACAAGGTAGTCATTAACCTTCAGTTTAGGTCATGACGGGAGTGCTAATAGGTTGTGACATGGATGTTGCCACACTTCTCCCTCATCTATCTGATATATGTGTGGGACCCCTTTACTCCATATGTGAGTCTGATTAGCAAGCATCACCATGCATTCATCCACTGACAAATATAATATTAATAATGCTTATACATGAAATCCATAGCTGAAATCATCATAATACATGCATAATAAAAACAAGTACTCATAATCAAAGTCAATAGTCCACTCCCTAACTCAATCTGGAGTCCAAATAATTATGTCGATAACATCAACATCCTCATCATGTCATGTTTCTTTCACACTTAGGAAACCTCATCATAATAACAATCAATGTAATAGAACATTATTAATAACATATCAAAATTTCAATATTTAATCATAGAATAAACTCATAAACCAAATTAGATAATCATAATGTACCATGTTTAGCCAGATCACTTGCACGCAATTGTCTGTTAACACACAAAATTGTAGGAATCAAAAAGTCATTTTAGTTTTGTTTTTTGAGTCATTGAGTTACATAATTCATATGTTGTGATGTCTTCTTGTTATGGTCATAACTTAAAGTTTGATTTGAATAAGCTAAAGTTTGGTTCAACCTTGGTTTAAGAGTCTTGAATTCATGTAATTAGACATCATGAAAAGGTAAATAAAGTCCGTATGAAGCACACCTTACATCATTACCTTGACATGTCACACCTCCAAGTTGTACGCAAGTTTCTTCTTGTCATGATCCATATGCTTAAATGTCAAGTCAAAGTCAGTTGTATGTGTTGCCAACTCACCAGGAGAGTTCACATCGTACTCATAAGTACCTCATGCATTCAATTGCTATCATTGCAATTAAGAATCATGTCAAAGGATATTTCATTGTTTTCAGCGCCATCTTTTAACCAACGTTTCATGGATAATGTCATAGATATTCGAACAGTCTCTTCGAAGTGTGCAATTCATGTTTGAATTTGGCACTATGAACCTGGCACTACAAACTGGCTGAAGAGGAGCATCGGAGGTTGGATAACTTGCAAACATATATGTTCAAATTCATAGACATGAGCATCAATCCCAAGTCTACCAAGTACTCCTTAAGGGTTTCCATGTTTTTTAAAGGTTGTGAGAAGGTTTTTTGTTGGTTTATCTATCGGCACTGTGAACTATCCAACTCTTTTGTTGACAGCCTTCAAACTCACCTCCATGGTGTTTTGAACCTTTCCCACCAATCCTGGCTACATTTTTACCTCATCCATCTTTCCCACTAATAAGAATTCACCTGTTCTACTGAAATTTCCCCCAACATTGTGAACTGATTGCTCAGGCGTTGCGAACAGGGCATTATGAACCCTCTATTCCAGAACTGTTGAAACCCTTCTCTTCTTCATCCTTAAAATTTCAGCCTTAAAAGAGTGAATTTTTAACCCTACCAGACTTTAAATGTATGGTTGATCATCTGTTGAAGCAGGATTAAAGTTCCACCCATTATAAATGTTTCTAACCAATTCTTATGTTGATGAAAGACATGTTTTAGTAGAGATTTATCATTTGTCTCCCTTTTATTATAACTCTCAGATGCTTTTCCTTATCCCTCATGTTTGAAGAATGCCCTATCTCATTCCTAAATGTGTATAGATTAAGGTGTATTAAACTCTATACAAGGTCAACCTATTGAAAACAGTTTTGTCATCAAAACCTTAAACTCTTGTATTCTCTATTTTCACACGCTTAGTTGTCATAAACAATTTGTAGAAAAGTATTTTTCTAGCAACAGTATGGACAGTCAACATCACAAGAAGACTCGCAAGGGAGTGAATATTTTAAGGACGGAGCCTTATGATATGCATCTCCTTAACTATGAACCTTTGTTCGGGGAATCCTTTTATAGGGTAGGTTCCATTAATTTTTGTCAAAATATGCAGAGGGGAGATCCAGAGGTATCCAGAGAGTTTTCACTCAAATTTAATGGGACTAAAACCAAAGTGGGGATGTTAGAATTTGATGTTTCGGAGAATTCCATCTTTATTGAAAGAGAGATACCCAACAATGGAGAAACGTGGTTCAAGGCTATGTCATTAAATGCTTCCTTCTCCAAGGAATTCCTTAAGCCAAGGTATCAGGAGGACAACTTGTCCAAAGGGGTACCCAGAAGTCACATTCTTGAAGATTTTGATAAGATGTTGAAGGTCATACAGATGTATTTCACCTATGAGGGGAGGTTTAACATGGTATATCAATACCACATCAGGATGTTGTTACACTTCACAAGGAAAGAATCCATGAACCTCCCATTTTATATTTTTAGAAGCATTGGTAAGATGTCTGAAAGAGTTCAAGCCAAGTCAAAGAAAGTCAAAGAAAGTTGAAGTAGACACTAGTGTCTTTCATTCTGGCCTTATTAATATGTTAGTAATGGAGGAGTTGAGAAAGTCAAACATCAATTGGGAAACATTCCTCACTTCATCACAGTTTCATTTAGATGTTGCCCCTAATCCATTGTCCAAGATACAAAGTCCTACTCTTGCTGAGAGGATTGTGTATTCAGAGGTTAGCAAGAAGAAAAGGGGTACTATGAATGATAAAGTTGATAGAGCCACAAATGAAACAAAAGCAGGAGGGCCTTCACAAAATTCATATAGAGAAGCTTCACCCATGGCAGATCCTATTCCTATGGAAGTTCCTTCAACCAAAAATACAGGCCTGAGAGGAAGAAAACGTGTGTTTCCCTCACACATTGTTGCAGACAAAGTTAAGACTAGGAGGCCTTTTACTAGAGCAACAACCAAGAAAAATGTCCCTGTGAATAATGAGGCAGCGGAGACCTCAGCCCAGTATAAAGGAAAATCTAAATCTTCTGAGCCGCCTATTGAAATTGTTGATATCACTACTCCTCAACATGAAAGCAACCCCACCTTCAAGAGGCAACTCAATGAAGCAAGAGCTGAAGCTGATAAATTGAAGAAGGAAGACTTGGATTCTAGGAAGAATCTTAAGGGGACGATGGGAATGTACAATGAGACCATTGACAAGGCCAATTTCTTAGCTAAAATATTCCTTCCACTTCACAGATAGCTTAGAAATATCTATAGGCAGAACAGATCTCATCAAGCTCAAATCAGGAAATTGAAGGAAGAACTACAACCATTTAAAGAAGAATTGGCCAAGAGAAACCTGGACATGCTGGCCAATTTTGCTACCAGGAAAATCTCTAGAATTAAAAAATGAAGATATTCAGCCTCCATAACTAGCATCAATTTTGGTCAAATTTCCTATTTCATGCATTTTACAACATTTTTGATGATGGCTATGTTTTGTAAACCATGATTATTAGTTTTGGTGCTTTCCTTTAATCAACATTATCAATATTATCAAGTTTACAACATTTTTAGACACCTGATATAGTTCTGGGATGTTAAATACTTTGCTAAAATGAAATAGGCCACTACAGGAAACTTCACAACGCCTAGCGCTGCGAACTGGTTGTTTTAGGACAGTTTGCAGTGCAACGCTACGAACTTATTTTTTGGGAGATTTTGGGGGAAAATAAAGCTTCCATATGTCAATATGGATGTGTAACAGCTTCCTGAAGGTCATTTGCGATCTGGAAAGCCACCTGCCCGAAGAAAATGCACTCAAATGGATACATCATCAACCATTAAGAAGATGTTGCAAATGTTGCCAACACTATCCTGAAAAATAACATTTTTTTTTTTTTTTTGTTGTACACATGTTTCCACGCTTTCCTTAGGCACAGGGATCCTATGAGAAAGTTTTAATTTGAATTGTAAAGTTGTCAATGAAAGTATAGGCTATAAACATAGCATTGTAAGACTGAGGAGAGGTTCGAATGGGGTGAGAGAGGACTCATATTTTGATATTGTCTATGTAGCAGAAAGTATCTCCTATTGTATGGACCAGACCTAAGACACTTTGGATAATGGAAATCAATCTTATTTTTTTATCATCCTTTTCTATCTTACTTTGATTATAGTCTATTGAATGATTCATATGGATGATTGTATCATTGTTGCAATAAAGGATCTATTGTGATATTGTTTACAAATATATCAGAGTCTTTCTCTTTGTTTTAAGAGGTTCTTACTTCAGAGAGTTTTCTTCATATGTGTATTAGTTTTACCTGATGTAGATGATATACATATTACACATTTCTTGTCAAGTCTTCCACCTACTTAATTTGTCTCTTAAAAACTCGATTTGAAGTTATTCAAGGCCTTATTTGTTGGTGTATATTGTATAGAGTTATCTGTGATTGAAATTCTTTTATGATTTTTCCATCCATTTGTCACATTTTATAAACATTTTACCTTTTACATTATGATGGGTATTGGGCTTGCCCTTATAGAAGTCTAAGTGTGACTCCCAGTGCTAATATTTTTTGCGTCGTTGTCGAGGAACCGATTCAAAAAATTTCCCTGGTTTGTATGACAAGAAAATACTGATTTTGATGGTGCACATTAATCAGTAAACAAAAGACTGTATATTTCACCTGGCGACTCCAAATTTCAGATGTGGCTCCCAAAGGTAGACACATGAGGTTGAATCCACAGTCACTTATGGCTGCACCTAAACCTAATCCAGAAAAGATCTTAAAGAAGGGAAAAAAATTGCAACGATCTTCCTCTTCCAAATACTCAGGTACTTCTAGAAATTTGCCAGACTCTGCTTTCCATACACTAGTTGTTTTTTTCATATTTCTCATTTTCATATTGTTGAAACTCCTATAAAGTCAAAACTAGGATATTTCCCTATAGAATATTCATCTTTTTCTCCTTAGATGAAAGAAGAAAGTCTTGAAAATTTTGATGTTCTTGCATCCCCTGACGTTGTAAATTGGTTTAGGCTTGAGAGTATGGAATATTTTCCTATCTTAGGTTCTCCTTCTCCCCATTATTTTAAATTTGTTGTGACCAAAGAAAAAGGAACCTCAGTTCCTCTTGAGTTTCCTCCAACCTCATCCAAGACCCAACCACTTTTTGTTAAGTCTGAAACTCCTCCATATTATACTCTTCCTTTTCCAAAATTACCTGTTATACAAATTACATCTTTACCTGTCAAATCACCTCCTACTTCTCCTAGAATTTAGAATCCTCCTTTTCCTAATCAAATGGCAGGGGCTAATCCTCCTCGGAATGGAATGGATGTCATTGTGGTTTCTAGGTATGACCATCTAGTGCTACCTTAGCCTATGAATTCTCTCCCAATATGAGATTACCTAAAGTATATGCCCAAGTTCATAGAAGAAGAAGATATCACTGCAAAAGAACACCTTACAGCATTTTATAGCTATGTTGATAATCTCAATATTGAGAATGAGGATGTTTGGATGAGATTTTTTGTACAAAGTCTTGATGGTGAATCTAGAAAATGGTTTAGGATTTTATACCCTGGATCAATTGTTGATATTGAAGATCTAGATGATACATTTTTAAGGCATTGTGGTGATAATAAAGATTTTTATATTATATCATTGAATTTGGGGCTCTCAAAAGAAAATAAAGTGAATCAGTATTAGAATTATCAAAAAGGTTTAACAAAATTTATAATAAAATACCTACTGAGATCAACCCTACTAAAACTCCTGCCAAAATAACCTATGCTAGTGCCTTTGACCCTGAGTTTTGTCTTATGTTGAGAGAGAGAAGGTCTACTTCACTAGCCCATATGCAAGATGTTTCTCTAGAAGTGGAATCAAACATATTGGCAACGGATAAATTAAGAGGCAAGTCTGATAGGGATAGGAGGAAACAAAAAGCAGAAGATTCAACTTCTGATGCTTTAGGAATTAACCCCCAGGTTGATGAATTGACTAAGTTAGTCAAGTCACTTTCTGTAGAAATGGAAAAACTGAAACTTGAAGGGAGACAAGAAAATAGAAACACACAAGATTTTGGAAATAGAAACAATTTCAGAAGACAAAACAATGCACCTCAAATTCTTCAAAGAGATCAAAGGAATAGAGAATATCAAAACATTCACACCCCTCTTCAAAACAATATGGTTGATGATGAAGAAGGAAAAAATGAGGAAGCAGATCAAGAAATTCACTTTATGGGGGACACATCTACTTCCCCTCATTTAACTCAACCTTCTTATGAAGAGTCTTTAATGAACAATCATCTAAATGAGTTAAGTAAGGGAGAGAAAACAAATGAAACTCAAAACAAGTACAATTTGAGGTCAAAACAAAAAGATGGAAACCATAATACATCTAATCATCGCAAAACATCAAAAACTTTTACTAAAACAGTGGTTGTACCAAAGAAAGGAAATGAAGAACAAAATAATCATCATGTGATTAAAGCTCTTGTTCAGGCAATCAAAGAAATTATGAAATCCCCATCTTCTTTTAACTTTGAGAATGAAATCCATAAAATAAAAATTCATGTCCCATTCCTAGAGTTGATAAAGAACGAAGATTTCAACAAGTCGATTTCTAAAATGCTACAGCTTGAATTTTCATCCCATTCAACAAACTCAGTGAATTTGTAAGATGAAAAACCTGCAGTTATATTGGGGCCCCTAGTAGAAGATAGATATGACTCCTCTCCTTCTTTTTACACCTCATTGAATGTACATGATAAAATCTTGCACAATTTCCTTATGGACTCAGGTGCATCTGTAATGTTCCTAACTTGGCTAGTCTAGGAAACGTTGATAATGTGTGTGTAGGATCAATTGTTTACAGCATATAAATGGTCATACAAATAATAAATGTGACAAATGACTGCAAAGTTTATATTATGATATTCCTGCGGATTACAAAGGCCGAATGTGACTGAATAAAATGACATAACTCGGCTAGATCAAAAGACAAAAGGATCTTAGCTGGAATACAAATAAACAACTAAAGATAATACCCAGAATATGTGAGCACTGTGTAACTGCTGCTAAAGAATGATGGAATACCTGTGTGATCTTCCCGGTGACTAAGGTGTGTCTCTCAACACCGAAATTAGCCAACTGGTGCCTTCCTCCTGGAATGCAATGAACTATCTCTTCTGAGATGTGCCTCTCTCCTCAATGACAAGTCATAATCTACATCATGATGAATTAGGTCACTGACCCTTCCTTTATAGCTTTCCAAAACCCTAAATCATGCTAAAACCCTAATTCATTGTTGACTTCCAAAACCCTAAATCACTGTTGAAACCCTAATTCACTGTTGACTTCTATTTTTAGCTCATAATGACTTAAAAGCGCTTTTAACCCTTTTTAGCTCAATGTCACTTTTCAAATATAACACATGTGATTGGAGTGACCTCTAGTAACCCTATTTACCCCTCTTTGGCCCTGGCTATAGTCTAACGGGGCAGTTTAGACCATTAAGCCTCCTCTTTGGAGCTCCTATTTGGAAAGAGACATTACAGTCCTCCCTTTCCGAAATTGCTTGTCCTCAAGCAATACTAGTCCAGGGTGATGCAACACCTACGTTCTCTCCCAAGTAGCGTCCTCTACTGGAAGCCCTCTCCATCTGATCAAACACTCTCTGATGACCCTGCTCCTCAGTTTCCGCTCCCAGAACTCCAAAACCTCCTCCAGAACTAACTCCAACTATCCCTCCTCATCCAACGGGGGAAGCTCCTCTGATGTGCTAATGAATTGTCCCACTGCATTTTTTAGGCAAGACACATGGAACGCGTTATGAATCTTTCTCCCCTCTGGAATCTCTAGCTCATAAGAAACCTCACCTACTCGGTGCATGATCCTATAAGGACCATAAAATCTGGGCTTGAGATTCTCATCCCCACTCTTCTTCAGAGATGACTATCTGTAGGGTTTGAGTCTCAAGAAAACCAAATCTCCAACCTCAAAGTTGTGCTCTATCTTGTGCTTGTCCGCACTTATCTTCTGTCAGTTTTGTGTCGTCTGCAGGTTCTCTTTCAACAACTTGAGAATATCCTAACTCTCTATGATCCAATCCTTAGCCTTGGGATCTCTTCTCTCCCCAAAGATCAATTCTACCAAAGTGGGAGCATAATATCCGTACAATGCTCGGAAGGGTGTCATACCAATGGACATGTGGAAGGTGGTGTTGTAGCAATGTTCTCCTAAATGTAACCACTTTACCCACATTCTATGTTGTCCTCCTACATAGTTCCTCAAATACCCTTCAACCCACTTGTTGAAAATCTCAGTCTACCCATATGTCTGAAGGTGATAGCTGGGGCTAGGTGTCAACTCTATCCCCACCAACCGAAACAACTCTCTCCAAAATGTCCCTATGAACCGACTGTCTCTATCACTGAAGATGTTCTTCGGCAACCCATGAATTTTGAATACCTCCCTGAAGAAAATCTTGGCTACCTGAACTGCGTTGTACTCTGTCGGTATGGCATATAAGTGAGAAACTTGGTCAATATGTCGACCACTACATAGATACATTCCTTACCCTAGACCTTGGGTAGCCCTGTGATGAAGTCCATAGATATACTCTCCCATTTCTGCTCTGGAATGGGGAGTGGTTGAAGTAGCCCTGCTGGAACAACATGCTCTAACTTGTTCTTCTGGAAAGTCACACACTCACTGACGTGTCTCATAACATCATCTTTGAGGCCCTTCCATGAGAACCTCTCTATGATCTGTCTATAGGTTTTGAAAAACCCTCGATGGCCTACTAGAGGTGAATCGTGAACTGCGGTGAGGATATTCTTCTTGAGCACTGAATCTGGCACCAAGTAGAATCTATCCTTTTAAAATATGATATCGTCAATGACCCTATACTAGTCATCCTGTATCTTCCCATCCATCACCTCACAAGCGAACTTGTTCTTGGAATATTCCACTAACAAGTGGGATTTCCAATCTGCTGAAATCTCCATCAAAGAACATGCTGCAGCTCTCCTCGATAGTGCATCAACCATAATGTTCTTCTTCCCCTTGACATACTCTATGTCAAAGTCGAATGCTTGTACCTTCGTCACCCATTTATGTTGGCGTTCACTAAGTTCCTTCTTCTCAAGGAAATACTTCAAACTATTGTGATTGGTCTTGACCACGAATTTGTTGCCCACCAAATATTGTCTGAACTTGGTCAAGGCATGCATGATTGCCAACATTTCCTTGTCATAAATGGAGTACAACCTCTCAAGTTGACTAAGCTTCTGGCTCTTGAATACAAGGGGGTGTCCTCCCTGCATAAAAACTACACCGATCCCTTCGCCGAATGCGTCACACTCTAGTACAAATGGCAAGGTGAAGTCTAGTAGTGCCAACACTAGACAAGTGCCCATGACTTCCTTCATGTGATCAAAGGTTTCCTGTGATTTCTCGGTCCATACCAAGGCCCCATGCTTGGTAAGATTTTTCGTTGGTGCTCCAAGATGAGAAAAACCCCGGACCAACCGCCTGTAATAGTTGCACAACTCGAAGAAGCTCCTTAATTATGTCGCATTCTTGGGCATTGACCAATCCAGAATGGCCCTGATCTTCTCTTGGTGCACCTGTACGCCCTGTGCACTGATGATGTGGCCTAAGTAAAGAAGCTATGTTATACCGAACTCGCACTTGGACTCTTTGGCATATAATGATTGTGCCTCCATGATGCTCAATACCTCATCTAAGTGCCTCATATGTTCTTTCCATGATCGACTATAGATCAAGATGTCGTCAAAGAAAACCAAGACTATTTTCCTTAACTAATCTGTGAATATATGGTTCATGCAAGACTAGAATGTAGCGGGTACATTGATTAGCCCAAATGGCATAACCAGGAACTCAAAATGTCGTCTTCTCTATGTCCTGCTCTCGGATGCTGATCTGATGATATACAGAGCGTAGATCAATTTTTTAGAAGAAAATTGCCCCATGCAGTTCATCCATCAACTCGTTAATGCGTGGGATAGAGTATCGGTTCTTGATGGTTTTATTGTTCAAGGCTTGGTAATCAATGCACATCCTCATGGTGCCATCCTTATTCAAAACTAAGACAACTGAAGAAGCAAATGGGTTGTTGCTCGATTTGATGTGTCCCATCGCCAGCAATTCCTTGATTGCCTTCTATATCTCATCCTTCAACCTCCTAGGATAACGATAGGGGGGGGTGATCATAGGTTTGGCCCCCTCCTCCAACTCAATGGTGTGCTCAAACCCCTTGTTAGGTGGTCTCCCTGGTGGAATTGCATCAAAGACTTGTTGATGTCATCCCAATAAATTCCTTATCTTTGTATGGTACTATTGTCGACCTTCTGGATCCTTATAAGTAGTGATAAAGCATTTTGCGGCATATGCTACCTCCCCATGTCTGAATATCCTCTCCATCCTCTTGGCTAAAACTGTCCTAGGTGCTCTTGTCAACATACCTCTTAGAACAATCTTCTTCCCATCTTGATCTCTGAATCCCATTTCCAAGGTTTGGTAGTTGGTAGTGATTTTTCCCAAGGTAATCATCCACTGAACTCCTAACACCACATCTGTGTCTGATAGGTCAACCACATAAAATGTGTCTCTCACTGTGTAGTTGCTTAAATTCATCTCTAAGTTTGTAACTCTGTCTAGACACTCCACTGTGTGGCCATCTGCTACCGCAACATCAAACCCATCAAACTCCTTTGTCTGAAGTGCCCGTCTCGATACTAGTGAAGCGTCGATGAAGTTATGGGTGGCCCCACCATCTATCAGGGATATTTCCCTTTGCCCCTGAATAATCCCTCTGATACGGAGGGTATCATACTTGGGAGCACCAAAAAGGGTTGCTATAACTCCTTCCTTTGTTGGTTTCCTCCTGTTAGCCTGATCTGGCAGTTTTGGGACTACTGGAGGATGGGCTCCTGTCGGTGTCCATAGTCTATGGGGATGTTCCTCCTCTATTGGTGCTAACTACTCCTCTGAACTAGTGGATCCAATGTCCTACTCCTCCTCCTCATTGTCCATGATGTCTGTTGCTACCTCAATATAATGAATCTTTGCCTTGCCCATGCACTTGTGGCCTAGGACCCAAGGATCTTTGCAGTTGAAGCAAAGCTTCTTCCTCATAATCTCTCGCCTAGTCTCATCATCCAACTTCTCCTTTCCCTTCCATTCTCTCTGGAATGGCTTCCTGTCTCGATCCCTCTGGGGCAAAAATGGATTGGATAAAGTTTTACTCTTTGGCACTGACTCTTCCATATCTTGAGTGCGAAGGATAGCATCCTGCAAAGTGGGAGGCCTGTATGCCTTCACCCATCCTCTCAAAGGCTCTTTGAGTCCTTCTGTGAATAGCATGATCATTCTAGGCTCGGATATATCTTTCACTGCCATGGCTACCCATTGAAACTCTATGATGAATGCCTCTGTTGTGCCAGTTTGTCTCAACTGGGCTAGATCCCTGAAGTGTATATCAGGATCCTTCCTGTCAAACCTGTCCATGAGCCTATCTGTAAAATCCCTATAGGAGGTGATGTGATTGTGACCCAATGTCACCAGTCCATGATACCACCGCTCATGTGCCTCACCCTCCAAGTGTAAGTTTTTGAAACTAATGGCCTCTATCTCAGTCATCTGGTTGAGATTGTAATACACGTCTAGCTTCTGTACCCAAGCTCTGGCAGTGTATTTGGACGATCCATCAAAAGAAGGGATGGTGAATTTCCCAACTTTTTGGATGAAATCGAGGTTATGCCCCTGCTACTGTTGTGGTCCTCCCCTCTGCAACTCTCTGGGGAGGTTCCTAAGTCTAAGTCCATAGTACTCGACTAAGGTCATGTCCTGATGGAAGTCATGACCCAATGTTGCGTACTCCCTCCTATACTCTGCAATGTCGTCTGCATGAGTGGGTGGCCTCTATGTTATCAGTGGTGGTGCTTCTACCGGAGGTTCCCTCTGGAGACTAGGAAACAAGGGTTTGGGAATCCTAATCACATAGGTGTATGTGCGAGAGGGTGATTGGTTTCTGTTGCCTACTCCTGAGTTCCCATGTGTTGCATGCAGGACTTGTGTGTCTGGGGTTCCCACTCTATCCAATCTATCAACCACCTATGTCAAGGACTGAGACATGGTTCATTGACTAGCTAACATATCGTTGATAAACTGCATGAAATTTGTCTCTAGATCTATGAGGGCCTTCCCACTGCCCTCTAGTTTCTCATATCTATCTCCTAGAATCCTCTTTGCCTCGCACTCAGCCTCATGCTCTGCCCTTCTTTCTGCTTCTCTGTGTGCCTCTTCCTCTTCCTCTGAGCTAGGAGGAAAAGGGGGGAAATCAGGCCTATGTCTTCTTTCCTTGTGACTATTGTAAGTGACATATTCGTCACCTACATGTTCACGGCACTCTGGTTCTTCTTCTGCACTCATTTTCTTTATTCATAGGCTGGCAGGACTAAATCTCTGAAACCACTGTAATGTTCCTGACTTGGCTAGTCTAGGAAATGTTGATAATGTGTGTGTAGGATCAATCGTTTACAGCATATAAATGGTCATACAAATAATAAATGCGACAAAGGACTGAAAATTTTATATTATGATATCTCTATGGATTACAAAGGCCGAATGCGACTAAATAAAATGACAACATGAGATCAAAAGACAAAAGGATCTTAGCTGGAATACAAATAAACAACTAAATATAATACCCGGAATATGTGAGCACTGTGTAACTGTTGCTGAAGAATGATGGAAGACCTGTGTGATCTTCCCGATGACTAGGGTGTGTCTCTCAACACCGAAATCATCCAACTGGTGTCTTCCTCTTGGAATACACTGACCTATCTCTCCTGAGATGCGCCTCTCTCCTCAATGACAAGTCATAATCTACATAATGATGAATTAGGTCACTGACCCTTCCTTTATAGCTTTCCAAAACCCTAAATCATATTGAAACCCTAATTCATTGTTGACTTCCAAACCCTAAATCACTGTTGAAACCCTAATTCATTGTTGACTTCTATTTTTAGCTCATAATGACTTAAAATCACTTTTAACCCTTTTTAGCTCAATGTCACTTTCTGAATATAACACCTTTGACTGGAGTGACCTCTAGTAACCATGTTTACCCCTCTTTGGCCCTGGCTATAGTCTAATGGGGTGGTTTAGACCATTAAGCCTCCTCTCTGGAGCTCCTATTTGGAAAGGGACATTACAACATCCCATAAATTAATGTCTAAGTCTGTCATGGATGAACTGGGTCTGGAAATCACCAAGGCATATCATGATCTATATTCCTTTGACTTAAGAAAGGTGAAATGCCTTGGGGTGATTAAATATTTGGTTGTTACTCTCTTTCAACTACCCATGAAGAGTATAGTCATGGATATTGTAGTTGCAGATGTTCCCCCCAAGTTTGGGATGTTATTGTCCAGATCATGGATTAAAATATTGGGAGTGACATTGCAAATAGATCTCTCATATTCCACAATACTGGTCTTTGGGGGTGAACACAGAAGGTTGTATAGAGAAGAACAATTGGCTTATATTATTAGTGATGAAGGTAATCCTGAAAAACATCCTATTTATGTTGTTGACACTGATTTGGGATCTATCATTCTGAAGCTTACTGATCTTCCTCAATCACCACTGGAAATTAGAAAGAAATTGCCAACAACATGTGAAATAGTCAAACAAGGTGCTCAAACTTGGAAAATGTATTTTGATAGGGCATCTTCTAAAGATAGTGTTGGTCTTGGAGTTGTTTTCATTTCTCCCTCTCAAGAAATCATAAATTCGTCTTTCAAATTGGAATTTGAAACCACAAACAACATTTCATAATATGAGGCCCTAGTTTTGGGGCTAAGGGTTGCTAAAGATATGAAAATTGAAGAATTATCAGTTTTTGGAGATGCATAGTTGATTGTGCATCAAGTCAGAAATAGATATCAAGCAAAGCATCCAAGACTAAGGACTTACATGAATGCGGTATGGGATCTTATTAACAATTTATTCCTAGCTTTCAACATATCCTTTGTTCCCAGAGAAGATAATGCATTGGTTGATTCCCTATATGTTTCTTCTAGTAACTTTAAAATCCCACTACCTCCTAAACTCAAGTATGATGTTGAGGTAAATTATAGGCCTTCTATACCTGAGAATTTCAAACATTGGAAGGTTTTTGAAGATGATCTTGAAATAAATATATTTCTGGAAACAGTAGAGGAATTTTCCACTCTTCACATTGATCAAGACCCAGATGATGACAAAATTCCTCATGCTGATAAATTCCTTAACAAGATTGCAGACCACAAGATTCTCCAGCTTCCTAGAAATCATATTCCCAAGGGATTAGTTCCCTTGGAGATATTATTTGATAGTAATGATGTGGTTGTGAAAGTGAGAGGTTTAAATGAAGATGTTGATCTGATAGAGTGCAATCTAGGTATTTATGAGGATCCCAAGTATGTTAAACTATCTATTAATCTATCAGAAAAACAAAGGGATGAGTATATCAAAAGGTTAAAGGAATTTGTTGATGTATTTTCTTGGAAGTATGAGTATTTGAAAACCTATGGTACAAGAATTATTGAGCATAAAATACCCTTGAAGGATGATACCAAACAATTTAGAAAGAAACTAAGGTAGATCAATCCTATGTTGCTTCCCATTATGGAGAAGGAGGTCAAAAATTTTCTTGATGCTCAAATCATTATACCTTTGAGGTATTCTGAGTGGATAGATAATATATTCCTTGTTTGGAAAACGAATGGTGAAATTAGACTTTTTGTTGATTTCAGAAATTTAAACAGGTGTTCCAGGAAAGATAATTACCCCTTGCCTAATATGGAGCATATTTTGCAAAGGGTGACAGGCTCAGCAAATATGTCCATGATTGATGGCTTTTCAGGCTACAATCAGATTTTTGTTTTACCTAAAGATAGGGAGAAGACAACATTCTCCACTACTTGGGATACATTTATTTATGCCAAGATACCCTTTGGTCTCATGAATGCAGGGGAAAATTTCCAGCGTGAAATGGATATTTCTTTTATTAGAGAAGAGGATAAGTTTGTGGTGATCTACTTGGATGATATCATAGTATTTTCAAAATTTGATCAAGAGAATTATTGGCAATTGGATAAGGTGGTCCTAAAATGCAGAAAATATGGGTTGTCACTTAATCCCAAGAAGTCCCTTTTTTCTATGAAGGAAGGTAAGTTGTTGGGACATATTATCTCAGCTGAAGAGGTAAAAATTGACCCAAGTAGAGTCGAGGCTATTAATACTATGTCTCTCCCTAGGTCCAAGAAATAAATTCATTCATTCCTGGGTAAGATAAACTTATTGAGAAGATTCATATCAAATTTTGTTGAATTGGTCAAATTTATCACATCCATGTTGTGAAAGGGGAATGAGGTAAAATGGACACTTGAAGCTAGGAATTCTTTTGAGAAAATTAAGCAAGCACTGGTTGAGGCACCTATTCTAATTAGTCCCGATTATTCAAAATAATTTAAGATATTTTATTTTTCCTCAAATGATACACTAGTTGTTGTCCTCCTTCAAAAAACCTCGGATGGAATGGAGCAGCCTATTTCTTTTTTCAGTAGAGATTTAAGAGATGTTGAAGTCAGATATGATATCATGGAGAAGAAATCTCATGCTTTAGTCAAAGCCCTCAAATCTTTCATAGTATATGTTTTGCATTCCAAAATTATTGCTTATGTCCCTTCAAGCTCTGTAAAAGAAATTTTGATTCAGCCTGACATAGATAGAAAAAGGAGTAAGTGGATTGCTAAATTTCTAAAGTTTGATCTTGATATGAAACCTACCAAGCTAGTGAAAGGACAAGGTTTAGCTAGATTATTAGCCGAATCAAATTGTAAGGCACTTGGGGTTAATTTCATGAATGCTAATTCTGAAAATCAGCAAACTGGTATTACTAGCAGCAGCTCACATATCATCCCAAATTTGATAGCCTCCTATTGGACTTGAGAAGACTAAGGTGAGGGATTAAAATAAGGTATTGCATTGTTGATCATGTTCTCTATTGGAAAGATATTGTAGGGGTTATTTTAAGATGCTTGGATCCTGAAGAGGCAAAACAAACCATGACTGATTTTCATGATAGCCTATGTGGAGGTCATCATTTTTGGAGGACTACAACATACAAAATACTTAGATTTGGGTACTTATGGCCTAGATTATTAACTGATGTGTGTGCAAATATCAAAACCTGTGATAAATGTCAGAAATTCGCAGGCAAGCAACAACTAAAATATTTTCCTCTGAAGCCCATAGTGGTATCTGGTCCTTTCCAGCAGTGGGGATTAGACTTCATTGGATAAATCCATCCAGCTTCAAGTGGTCAGCATCGTTGGATTCTAACTGCTACTGATTATTTCACTAAGTGGATATAATCCATTCCCATAAGAAATGCAACACATAAAGTAGTCATTGGCTTCCTATAAGACATTTTGTCAAGGTTTGGTTGTCCTAACAAATTTGTCACTAATAATGTTGCAGCTTTTAAGGCTGAGCCTCTGGTGAAGTTTCGTGAAAATTTTGGGATTCAACTTATTCACTCTACCCCATACTACCCTCAAGGTAATGGCTTAGCAGAATACTCCAACAAAATCCTAGTAAATATCATCAGAAAGTTGTTGGAGGATAACAAAAATTCATTGGATTCAAAGCTAAAGTTTGTTCTATGGGCAGATAGATTAACTACCAAGAGATCAATTGGCACTACTCCATTTCAGCTGGTCTATGGAACTGAAGTTGTTTTTCCTACTCAACTAGCCTTACCTATGGAAAACTTTCTTCAACACCAACAAGGAGAACCATATGACATGATCAGGAGGATGCATCATCTAGTGGAAGTACATCAAACCAGGGAGTATCTCTTTGATAAAGCACAAATCCATCAGCATAAAATTAAAGAAGCTTTTGAAAAAGAAGGTGAAGAAAGAAGATTTCCAGCTAGGAGACCTGGTACTCAAATGGGATGCACAAAGGAAAGATAAGGGTAAACATGGTAAATTTGAAGCCTTGCGGATTGGTCCTTTCAATATTTCTGAAGTTTTTCAAAATAACACTTTTAAAATGCAGAGCTTGGAAGATACTGAATTTTTTGGTGGCCCAATCAATGGGCATTTTCTGAAGAAATAATTTTCCTAAATCCATGAGTGGATTCCTTTCATTGTAAATATCATTCTTTAGTTAGTTTTATTTTCTTTCAATAATGACTCCTATCCCATTGATAAGGCACTGGAACTGCATTTTCTTGGCAGCTCATAGGGAGCATGCCATCCCCTATGGAGCCAGATATTAACACATAGAATTGGAGGGGTCAAAAAATCATTTTAGTTTTTTTTTTAGACATAGGGTTACATGGTGTTTTGAACCTTTCCCACCATTCAAACTCACCTCCATGGTGTTTTGAACCTTTCCCACCATTCCTAGCTTCCTTTTTACCTCATCCATATTTCCCACTGCTAAGAATTCACCTGTTCCACTAAAATTTCCCCCTACATTGCAAACTAGGCGTTGCAAACAGGGCATTGTGAACCCTCTGTTCCAGAACTGTTGAAACCCTCATCTTCTTCATCCTTAAAATTTCATCCTTAAAAGAGTGAAATTTTACCCCTACCATACTTTAAATGTACGGTTTATGATCTATTGAAGCAGGCTTAAAGTTGCACTCATTATTAATGCTACTAACCAATTTTTATGTTGATTAAAGACCTCTTTTAGCAAAGATTTATATGTTTTCTCCCTTTTATTATAACTCTCAGTTGATTTTCCTTATTCCTCATGTTTGAATAATGCCCTATCTCATTCCTAAATGTGTATAGAGTAATTTGTATTAAGCTCTGTACAAGTTCAGCCTATTGAAAACAATTATGTCATCAAAACCCTAAATTCTTTTATTCTTTGTTTTCACACACTTAGTTGTCATAAACAATTTGCAGAAAAGTATTTTTCCAGCAGCAGTATGGATAGTCAACAGCACAATAAGACTCACAAGGGAGGGGAGATTGTAAGGACAGAGCCTTATGATATGCAGCTCCTTAATATGAACCTTTGTTTAGGGAAGCCTTTCAAAGGGTAGGCTGCATTAATTTATGTCAAATGATGCAGAGGGGACATCCAGAGGTATCCAGAGAGTTTTCACTCAACTTTAATGGGATGAAAACCAAAGTGGGGATGTTAGAATTTGATGTTTTAGAGAATTCCATCTCTGTTGCAACAAAGATACCCAACAGTGGAGAAAAGTGGTTCAAGGCTATGTCATTAAATGCTTCCTTCTCCAAGGAATTCCTCAAGCCAGAGTATTAGGAAGACAACTTGTCCAAAGGAGTACCCAAAATTCACATGCTTGAAGGTTTTGATAAGGTTTTGAAGGTAATCCAGAGGTATTTCACCTGTGAGGGGAGGTTTAACATGGTATATCAATACCACATCAGATTGTTGTTGCACTTCACAGGGAAAGAAGCCATGAACCTCCCATTTTATCTTGTTAGAAGCATTGGTAAGATATCTGATAGAGTTCAAGCCAAGTCAAAGAAAGTAGGCACTAGTGTCTTTCATTCTGGCCTTATTAAGATGTTAGTAATGAAGGAGTTGATAAATTCAAACATTGATTGGGAAACATTATTGTTGTCCCTTGACCAATTTTTGAGGATCCTTGGTCATGTTTGACCTATTTTTGGGACTTTGATATGTTGTCGAAGGCAGAGCGCAAGACGAAGCGGAGATCACAGGATCTTGGCCCCCTTTTAGGGATTTTTTGGATTTGGGATTATGTAACGGGTATAGGGATGTCGGCCCATGGGTTTACCCATGTTTAGGCCCAATTTTGTAATGTATAAATAGATGCTAGGCGATGTAGTGAGTATGAATGGCTAAGTCTGAATGACAAGTCAGTCGTAAGTGGTGTTGAGTGCAATTAACAGTTGTAAGTGATTTTTGTATGTTTTCAAGGTTGAGTGCAAGTGGTTGTAAGGGACTGTATGTAGGCTTTGTGTTGTAACCTAGCTTGGGGAAGGAGGATCTAGCGAAGAGTGCACAGATCTCCTATCCTCTGTGAAGTTGATTTGAAGGCTCTGTGCATGTAAGAAGATTGAAGAAAGCTAATAAAGAAGACAAAGAGTTTGTGGATGTAGCCCCAAGGTGGGGGTGAACCACGTAAATCATGTGTTGTGAATGATTTTTGCGATGCGTTGATGTCTTTATGTATTTATGTATTTACTGGCTTAGTTCTTTGATATAGATGAATGATAGGTAGATATGTTGTTGCTTTGTGATTAATAGTGAGAGTAAATGTTGGATCTGACCTCTGTGAATTTTCTTAGTGCTTGAATCTGCTAGATATGATATGTTTCATCATGTTAAGTGATGCTAGATGCTAGATATGGTTGAATATTGTGATTCTCTATAATTAGGGTTTTACCTGCGAAGTAGATATTGGTTAAGCATTGATGTACTATATTACTAACTGTTTTTTCAAGGTGTTACAATCACAAATTTGTGTCCCAGCTAAGGTTGCAGACACTAGAGTCCTGCAACCACACCTTCCTCTACCTCGAGTGAGACTTCATATTCTCCATAGGTGTTTCCGAAAGGGTCGGTAGTTAGGGTTTTTTTGGTGCGTTGTTGTAGCGTTGAACCCTGTGTTTGCCCCTGTGCCAACAAATGGTTCAGTTGTCGGGACTGAAACTGTGATTGCTAGGAACTGAGAAAGAAGAAGCTTTGTGCGAAGATCTAGACTGAAACTGTGATTGTTGGGAACAGAGAAAGAAGACGCTTTATGTGAAGATCTAAACTGAAACTGTGATTGTTAGGAACTAAGGAAAGAGAAGCTTTGTGCGAAGATCTGACCTGAAATTGTGAAAGCTTTGTGCATAGATTTGTCACCCTAGTGTGTAGTATTCTACTCAATCTATGAAGCTTTGTGCTAAGAAAAGAAGCTCAATCTGAAGAAAAGAGGTAAGATCTGAACGCTTTGTGCTCTGATAAAGGTAATAATAGTGAAAAATTTTAGATCTGGAAGCTTTGTACTCTACTGAAAGCAAGATTAGTGGAAATTTTTGTTTCAAAAGTATGGATCTAGGTATATTTTATAAGTTTTGTCCTAGCCTGAAAAATAGGGCACAGCTAGAAGAAAATAGGTTTGATATGAGTAGATCTTATAGAAATAATGAAAGATATGTTATACCTATGCATAGAAATAATGTTTGGACTAACAAGTGGGTGCAAGATCCTAGAAATAATTTTTTGCAGGTTAGCTACTATGATTCTAGTGCGCAGTACAAGAAAGGTTGGGGATCATTTAAAAGAAAGAGAGGATTAACTCTTTGTTACAGTTGCAGAAGACTAGGACATCTTGCTAAGGAATGCCCTGGTAGAAGACCTAGTTGTCTTTGTTGTAAAGTTATGGATCATGAAGTTCTGGATTGCCCTATAATGATTACTAAGGTTGAAAGAATGAATATGAGCCAAGAAGACCCTGAGAAAGGTCAAGACACTAAGACCATAGCAGAACCCCAGAACGAATCAGAGATTGTATTGTTGCAAATGAAGAAACCCTGAATGACCACCGAGATATCAACTTATCATAGATATTCAAAGAAAAATAATACATAGAATCAAGAATAGGAGACTTCAACATAGACTGTGTTCTGGATGGATAAACACAGGTGAATATTATGACAGAAAGAACTTGGGAAACCTTAGGAAAGTCTATTATGATTCCTTCATTGGGGGGAATGGGATTATGTAGAGGAAAGATGATAAACGTATGTGGAAATCTCACCCAGATGTCTATGAGGGCTCATGGAACTTCGACAGAGGAAGAATTTGAAGTTGTTAAATTTATTGAGAACAGTGCCCCATTTGCTATATTACTGGGAAAACCTTGGGTTGAGAGGGATCATGCCAGAAGGAAAAAAGACGACATCCTAGAGAAGAATAAATAGGAATTAAAATATTTCATGACCAGGAAGATCGCACACTTGATTTCAGAACAGGAGAACAGATCGACGCTATTTAAAACCAGAGACTTGGATGTCGATATTGGAAGAACCTACCCAAGAAGAAGTATTTCCATTGAATCCTAGGAAAGAATCTCAACAGCGCGAAGTTACTATGCCAAGAGGAGATAAGAATTGGAATGGAAAGAGGAATATTGAGACGAAGCTCACTGGAAAGCAGGATATAAAAGTAAGCAAGAAGAGATCAAAGATCAAAAAGTTACAAAAGGTTCCAGAGGGAACTTCACAGAAGGAATATTTACAAAACTGAAACTTCGTCAGGATATCATAACAGCGTCACATGGCACTTCGCCATGGTGAAGCAATATAGTCGTTGGGAACAGTATAATTGTTAGACCGATACCCTGAATGATTAGAAGGGCATTTATGGTCAGAAGGCTCGCCACTAGACCGTTGAGACTGCATCGTAATGGACAGAGTTGAATTAATGAAGGCTTCTCACCCGTTGGAGAGATTTGCTGCCTAAGTTATCTACTTATTATGTCGAACCTTGCATCGAGAACACTTTTTCCAACCGGGATTATCTAAGCTCACCGATTTGTTGATTTTGCGCAGTGATCATCGACCTATTTCTATCCATCCTGTTGTATTGAGTAGTTATTCTTCAAACCCGATATAGGCAACCACGAGCGTGTATGTCCGAAGAACTTAGAGTAGTCGAAGAGTCTATGAAGGAGGTACTCATCGACCTCATGACTAAAAGAGTTATGTTTGAAAGATTAATTTCTGAGGGCATACAAGCGTCGTCGACGAGAGGAGTGCAAGCCTCTCCGTCGACTGCTTGCAAATCCAGACCATCCCGACCAACAGCGGAAAAGAGAACCAAGAACAGAGACGACCTAGAAAATGCAAAGCTAATACCGACCATATTACTTGACTACATCCCACCTCTAGCCAGTGCAGTGAGTCATGATAGTGTACTGAGATATTTTGAGTACACCATGGTCACTGCGTACCTCCCAAAGGGGATACACGCAGTTCGAGCGCAACAAGACAAGATCACAGCGTTGAAGTTCAACAACTTCAACTTAGGGGACCACAAGAACCATAGTATGCTTGCCCCATATAAATACTTGACTAGGATGAAGGGGAAGAACTCAAAAATAATCCCCCATCCATGGATGATGAACCTCACGTAGTCCACCCTATTGAACGTAATGAAAATCCCACACTTTGGAAGGCACCAGGAAGTTAACGCCTATGAAAAGATCCTACTTTCATGTTACCATGGCGGCTACTTATGGCTAGACCTCTGTATCACAGTCGATCTGACATTGATCCATAGGATCACCGGATTAAGTATGCAAGGACATGACCCAAACTATTTCTATCCAGGGAAAGCCTCAGATCACGTGTTAGCATAGAAGATGAAGGATACATATGGCGATGTTGAGAAGGGAACACAAGGATACAAGGTATCCTCCATCCGGAATGGTGTAATGCACCTAGCATGTTAGTTAATTGCAAGAGATCTAGTATGAAATAACAGACACACGCAGGTCACAGGCTTTGTCGTTGACCTCGCGGAGAAATGCATGGAAGGCGTACAGATGAACTGGGTGAAGTACCTAGTTAATCAGCTAGAACTAGACTATCATGAAGCATGGGATCAGGGCTATGAGTTCCACTTTAGCTAGCTCCTGATCCTCATCATGTTTGTTGCTTGGGAGATGTCGAAAGGTGCAACCTTCCTAGACAGTGAGAATTCGAGCCGCTTGCTGCGAAGTTCACCTCGCTCTGGTACTCGAGCGATATGGAGAAACAGTGGCATTCGAACGTTGTATTTCACACATACTACCTTCAGTTGAAGAGGGATATCGAAGTTGAACCTCGCATGACGTCGAACACCCTACAGTGCTTCCAACCCCTCATGAAGTTCAGTGTAGATCGACACTTCATTTATATTACTGCGCGAGCAGACGAACATAAGGAGGAGCTTCAGTCATACTACAAGCTAACCAAAGAGGACCTCGAGGAGATAAATAAGAAATGGTCATCCGACTTCCATATCCCCATTGACCCTGCATAGATGTTTGATCCTGAACTTGACAGCCTAGAGGATGCTCACATAGAACATGACACACTCGGAACCAGCAGAAGGAAGAAAACCGAAGAATTCCAAGACTTAAGAAGCGCCTCAGAAAATACTACTTCAACATCACCTGGCCAAGGGGGTGATGACGAGGTAGAAGAGATCAATGGAAAAGAAGATGAGCAGAAGCAAGGTGAAGTAACACCGCCTAGAGATGAGGCAGACCCTTTGAAGAAGAGGAATATTTCTCCCCTGAAACCCTCTTCCGAAAGAAATCCAGAGCCACCGTGACTAAGATGAAGATTGTGCTCATTGTCAATGATTTTGACTTCATCATCGCAGTTGTAAATGATGTTTCGCAGGAAATATTACAGAAACAAAAATCCAAGCAGGAGAAGATGTATGATAGAATCAAGTTCAAACTCTAAGGGGTACATAACACTCTTCAGTCTAGTCGCGTAGTGTCCACTACACCCCTGCCATCAGGAGAACCAAAATTGGGAGATGAGTCAACCCAACTTCGCCGACTAGTTAATGTGACTAAAGATCGCCTTCGTCGTGCACAAGAAGAAACAGAACAAGCCACCCAGGCCTTGAAAAAAGTGTAAGAAGTACTCGTAGAACAATACCTACTTGCAGAGCAGGAGAAGGTTTCTCTCCAAATGAATTTTGAAAAGGAGAAATGACAGATTCAGCAAGAAAAGGAACAGTTACTCGCAGAGCAACTTGAAGTCAAAGAAGAAATCAATAGAGAACTTCACTCTGTGACGGGATTAGAGACAAGGTCAAAATACTGAGTCAAGCATCAAGTAGAGCATCTCGTGGAAGTTATCCAGCAGCTACAGCAAATAATAATAAACTTAGAGCTTTGCGCATGCCCGACACTCTGTAGGATGTGAGAGATCAAAGAGATGCAACTGCTCAAGGCACGGTTGAGAGAATAAAGGCCCTTGCCTTGGAATGTAAACAACTGAGTGATCATAGTGCCCAGACATATGAGTGACTCACTAAGAACCCCAAACTAAAGGCACTGGAGTCATAGCTCCAAGAGGAGAAGTATCAAGCAGAAATAATGCAGGCGCAGTTGAAGCCCCTATCAGTTGTTGAAAGGATGAAGTGATCCCAAGAAAAACACAGTGCTCAACAGTAGGTCCATGCCATTCAGATAAGAGTCATGGAAGTAACTCATAGGCTCCAACCTATACAAGATGAGTCTTTCCAGCTATTTATAGAGATCGAAGGCCAAGGAGCAGAACTAGAGCAATTTGTCAGTGTAGATGAACAATGCTTAGAGGGGCCTGTCAACGAAGTTGTTATCCAAGAGTTCGTTGAGTAGAAGGTCGTCACATAGCAACAAGTCCAAGCAGCTGGAGCTAAGATCAAGGATTTTGAAGCAGAATTATCCAGATTAGAGTGACTCGGGTTGAGTCACAGGTGATTGTTGGGGGCTTGTTGGCCCTTGACCAAGTTTTGAGGATCCTTGGTCATGTTTCACCTATTTTTGGGACTTCGACAGGCTGTCGAAAGTGGAGCGCAAGATGAAGCAGAGATCGCAGGATCTCGACCCCCTTTTAGGTATTTTTGGGATTTGGGATTATGTAACAAGTATGGGGATGTCGGCCCATGGGTTTACCCATTTTTAGGCCCAATTTTGTAATGTATAAATAGATGTTAGGTGATGTAGTGAGTATGAATGGTTAAGTGAGAATGACAAGTCATTCATAAGTGGTGTTGAGTGCAAGTAACAGTTTTAAGTGCTTTGTGTATGTTTGCAAGACTAAGTGCAAGTGGCTATAAGGGACTGTATGTAGGCTTTGTGTTGTAACCTATCTTGGGGAAGGAGGATCTAGCGAAGAGTGAAAACATCTCCTGTCCTCTGCGAAGTTGATCTATAGACTCTGTGCATGTAAGAATATTGAAGAAAGCTAATAAAGAAGACAAAGAGTTGGTGGATGTAACCCTAGGGTGGGGGTGAACCACGTACATCCTATGTTGTGAATGCTTTGTGCGATGCGTTAATATGTTTATGTATTTATGTATTTACTTGCTTAGTGATTTGATATAGATGAATGATAGGTAGATCTGTTGTTTCTTTGTGCTTAATAGTGAGAGTAAATGTTGGATATGACCCATGTGGATGTGCTTAGTGCTTGAATCTTCTACATCTGATCTGTTTCATCATGCTAAGTTCTGCTAGATGTTAGATATGGTTGAATATTGTGATTCTTTGTAATTAGGGTTTTACCTGCGAAGTAGATAATGGTTAAACATTAATGAACTATATTACTAAGTGCTTTGTCAAGGTGTTACAATCACATATATGTGTCCCAGCTAAGGTTGCAGACACTGGAGTCCTGCAACCACCCCTACCTCTACCTCGGGTGAGACTTCATCTGCTTCGCAGGTGTTGATGAAAGGGGCAATAGTTAGGGTTTTGTTGGTGCATTTTTGTAGCGTTGAACCCTGGGTCTACCCCTGTGCCAAAAATTCCTCACTTCATCACAGTTTCAATTAGATGTTTCCCCTACTCCACTGTCCAAGATACAAATTCTTACTCCTGTTGAGAGGATTGTGTATTTAGAAGTTAGCAAGAACAAAAGGGGTACTATGAATGATAAATATGACAGAACCACAAATGAAACAGAAGCAGGAGGTCCTTCACAACCTAAATATAGAGAAGCTTCACCCATGGAAGATCTTATTTATATGGAGGTTCCTTCAAGAAAACCTGTAGGCCTGAGAGGAAAAAAGATTTTTTTTCCTCACCCATTGTTGCAGACAAAGTTAATCCTAGGAGGCCTTTTACTAGAGTAGCAACCAAGCAAAATGTCCCTATGAAAAATGATGCAACACAAACCTCAGCCTAGAAGAAAGGAATATATAAATATTTTGAGCAACCTATTGAAATTATTGATATCACTACTCCCCAGCATGAAAGCAACCCCACCTTCAAGAGGCTCAAGAGGAAACTCAAGGAAGCAAGAGTTGAAGCTGATAAATTGAAGAAGGAAGACTTGGATTTTAGGAAGAAGCTTAAGGGGATGATGGGCATGTACCATGAGACCATTTACAAGGCCAGTTTCTTGGCTAAAATATTCCTTCCACTTCACAGACAAATTAGAAATATCTATAGGCATAACATATCTCGTCAAGCTCAAATCAGGAAATTGAAGGCAGAACTACATCCTTTTAAAGAATAATTGGCCAAGAGAAACCTGGACATGCTAGCCAAGGTTGCTACTAGGAGAAGCTCCATAATTAAAAAATGAAGATATTGAGACTCCATAACCAGCATCAATTTTGGTCAAATTTCCTATTTCATGCATTTTACAACATTTTTTGTGATGGCTATGTTTTGCAAACCATGATTATCAGTTTGGGTGCTTTCCTTTAATCAATATTATCAAGATTATGAAGTTTACAACATTTTTGGATGTCTGATATAGTTCTGGGATGTTAAAGACTTTGGTCAAATGAAACAGGACACTACAGGAAAGTTCGCAACACCTGGCGCTGTGAACTGGCTATTTCAAGACATTTTGCAGCGCAGTGCTGCAAACTCAGTGTTTTGGATATTTTGGGGGAAAATAAAGCTTCCAGATGTCAATATGGATACGTACCAGCTTCCTGAAGGTTAGTTGTGAGCTATAAGGCCACCTTCCCAAATAAAATGCACTCAAATGAAAACAACATCATCCATTAAGAAGATGTTGCAAACATTGCCAACATTATCCTGAAAAGTAGCATTATGTTTCTTTTATGTTGTACACTTGTTGCCACGCTTTCCTTAGGCACATGGATCCTATGAGAAATTTGTAATTCGAATGTTAAAGTTTTCAATGATACTTTAGGCTATAAAAATATCATTGTAAGACTGGGGAGAGGTTCGAATGGGGTGAGAGAGGACTCATATTTTGATATTGTCTATGTAGGAGAAACTATCCCTTATTGTATGGACCATACCTAATACACTTCTGATAATGGAAATTAGTCTTGTTTTTTTATCATCTTTTGCTATCTTAATTTGATTACAGTTTGTTGAATTATTCATCTAGTTGATTGTATCTTTGTTGCAATAAAGGATCTATTGTGATATTGTTTACAAATATATCGGAGTCTTTCTCTTTGTTTTAAGAGGTTGTTACTTTAGAGATTTTTCTTCATATGTGTGTCAGTATTACAAGATGTATATGATATACATATTACACATTTCTTGTCAAGTCTTCCTCCTACTTACTTTATCTCTTAAAAACTTGATCTGAATTTATTCAAGGCCTTATTTGCTAATGTATATTGTATGGAATTATATGTGATTAACATTCTTTTCTAAGTTTTCCATCCATTTTCCACCTTTTATAAACATTTTAAATTTTACATTCTGATGGGTATTGGGCTTGCACTTACAGCAGTCTAAGTGTGACTCTCAGTGCTAACAGTGTCCTCAAAGAATAATCAGTGTTATGAAAATCTGGTCGGTGAAATATGGATGTTACAAATAGGGTGTTTGATGCCCTTAGTAGAAGTATGAAAGTGATTCACTTGGCAGTTGTAAGTACCTGTGAATCGGATATCAAGGAGAGAGTTAAAAGTGCACAAGAGACAAATGCGTTTTTCAAGACTATGAAATCATACCTAGAGCAAGAGCCCACAAGGTTGAAGTATGAGGGTCATCAATTGTTGAATGATGGCCTGCTAACTTACAAAGGTAGGTTGTATATTCCAAATTGTGACAACTTTAAGAGGTTCATAATGGATTAACTACATAAAATACCATATGTTGGTCATCCTGGTTATCATAAAATGATCACAACCACTAAGAAATTGTTTTGTTGGCCCAGACTGAAAAAGGACATAGTTATTACCTATTTAAATGTCTAGAATTTCAAGATGTTAAGGAAGATCACCGACATCCAGCAGGGTTGTTACAGCCCCTACCAATTCCATAATGGAAATGGGAAACCATTTCCATGGACTTCATCATAGGATTGTTGACCAAGAAGAATGACGTTATTATGGTAGTTGTGGACAAGCTGAGCAAGGTTGCTCACTTTATCCACGTAAAGTCAACTTGCAAGGCGATAGATATTGCCAATATTTTCATGAAAGAAATATCTAGAATGCATGGCATGCCTAAGTAAATCATATCAGACATAGATACAAAATTCACTTCAAGTTTTTGGAAATCTTTGTTTGTTGGTTTTGAAACTTAATTTCTATTTAGTACAGCCTATCACCCTCAACCTAATGGGCAGATAGGGAGGGTAAACCAAGTGTTAGAGAACATGTTAAGGATGCATGTGATGCATCATCCCAAGAAGTGAGAAGAATACCTACCACTGGTATAATTTTCTTATAACAATGGCTATCAAGAGTCACTGAAGATGAGCCCTTTTGAGGCTCTCTATGGTAGACAATGCAATATTCCAATCAACTGGAATAAACTAGTAGACAGAATTACACTCGGGACGGATATGCTAAAAGAAATGGAACAACAAGTAGTTCAAATAAAAAAGAATCTGAAAAGAGCTCAGGATAGATAGAAAATATATGCAAACAGAAAGAGGACTCCTAGAGAGTTTAGAGCATGGGGTCATGTGTATCTTTGAGTTAGGCCTAGAAAAATTTCCTTGAGAATGGGAAATTGTGCCAAGATGGCACCTTGGTTTTGTGAACCCTTTGAAATTTTGGATAGAGTGGGACCTATAGCATATAGACTAGCACTTCCTCCCACAATGAAGGCACATAATGTTTTCCATGTTTTGTTACTAAATAAATATGTACATGATTATAATCATATAATTGATTGGTTTGTGATTCAGGTGGAACCATAGGGAGAATTCCTGCCAGAGCCACAATGCATAATAGACAGGAAAGAAATTC
Source organism: Picea engelmannii (assembly GCA_009831015.1). Taxonomy (NCBI): domain Eukaryota; kingdom Viridiplantae; phylum Streptophyta; class Pinopsida; order Pinales; family Pinaceae; genus Picea; species Picea engelmannii. The sequence continues at coordinate 408,047 of ML813096.1, forward strand.
CACTCAGGAACAGAACCATTGCACAAGTCAAGGTGTAGTGGAAACACTTTGGTCCATATGAAGCTACATGGGAAATGAAGGATGTCATGAAACAAGCATTACCCATTTTTGTTCACTGTTGTACATAAAGAGCTCAGTGGCAGGTAGAACACCGAGGACAGTGTTCCTTTAAGGGGGGGGGGATTGTAATACCCTTATTTCCACCATCTTGTAAATATAATTGTATCATGATAAAATACTGTGGGAAGATTGATTATGTGTGGATGTTGGAATTGATGAACCTTTTGTTATAGAAGGTAATGTATATATTTATGTTACCAAATAAAATGGAAGTTGTTGCATAATTTTTAAAGGGGTTTCCAAGGTAGATCATGATGCATGAGAGAAATGGTGAGGGGAACCAATAATGATTGAAATGACCCCTACCAAACCAGTACTCTGCTAGATTTAAATTGTTCAGACCTAGAACAGTCCTCTGACCCAAACAATTTAATTACCATTCAAGTTGTTAGTTGGGAAGTCTTCCTCAAGAGTTAATGAGGAGATGGGCAGAGTACCCATCTGGAAATTTTCTAACCTAACCCACGAAATTGGGAATTGGACCCAAAAAATATTAATGAGGAAGGAAAGAAAAGGCAGAAAAATCATGGGTAGAGGAGAGGATGCAAGGGGAATGGGTCTGGTGACCATTTTCTGAAGAGGGAGTGCATGTGCATCTCTCTAGTTCGGAAGAGAACTAAAAAATGAATTTTTTTCTGGGTACAGGAATTGTTGGGAAGCGTTTTCAGTCTAAGTTGATAAACGGGGTTGCAGAGAAGATGGGTGAATGGGGAAGCACTCATTGCAAACCCCTTTGCTTGGTGGAGAGAAAACCAATCTGCCAAGTTCATGTGGGAAGAGGAGAGTGATCTTAATCCTTGGATGTTGTTGAACAGAAGGAAGAATCTCTCTCAGAGCATCATGATCTAGCTAGGGGGTGGCCACTGGTAAATCCATCCAGGAGTTGTCGTGCCTATGGTTGGGTGGAAAAGGGTACCCCTTTCAGCAGTTGCAACACTATCTTCTTTCTAGATAAGTATATTTTTCTAAATATTTACAATGTTAAGTTAAAAAATAATTATAGACTGCATTTTAGAGCAATATGAGTTCAATTCTCTATTAAAAGTTCCTTGTGAATTTAGGTGTAAATGTGAAAATGTTACAACTAATTTTTATGTTGGGAACAAATTCACCTTGTCACGGCTGCCTGTGCCAAATTCTGGGAGTGAATGTTGTGGTTGACTGAGTTTTTACAATTTAATTCATGCATAGGCAATGATGAGTGAACAGTTGAAATCTTTATTAAGCATCGAGAGAGAGAGAGAGAGAGAGAGAGAGAGATCTTTGCATACTATTGTTTCATTTTAGTCTGTCCTCAAATCTTATGCCAGAAAACTTAGAGAATATCAGATCTATGTGGACTTTAGGAAATAATCCCAAATATGGAAAAACATTAAAAGTCATTATAAATGGGTATTAAGGAAAAATAATTAGGAAATAAACATGAAATTCCCTAATTGAATTAAAATACAAAATCTCTCAAAATTATATTTAGGCATTAATAAATATTTATGTTAAATTTGGGTTAAATCCCCTACAAATTTGGGAAGAATCCCCTTAAATGTGTTAGGTTGTAAATGTTGGTAGAAATGCAAAAATTTGCAGTGAAGGTAAATCTTTGTCTTAGGACCAATTTCCTTAAATTTGGTAAGAGTAGTAAAGAACAATAATAAGGAAACAAAATGTACTCGTTTATCCACGAGGAGGGAGAGATTATAATTATATTTTAATTTCAAAAATGGGGAAATTTACTTGGAGTAGAAATTTTATTAAATCACTTTATAAAGACTAGAAAACTACATTTTCCTTTTTTCTTATTTTTCGTGTAAGAGAAAATAATTTCATTTAAATTCTCCACGTAATAAAACCATGCAGGGATATGTAAATATATGTATGTATGTCTATATACATATTATTATTATCATTATTATTAATATTATCATTATTATTCTAAAAATGGAGATTAAAGTTCCTGGAGCGTAAAAGACATGAGACCAAAGAGAATATAATTTATTATTATTCTAATATCAAAACACACCAGGGAATAACCCGTGACTAAATGTTTTAACCATATAGTGGTCTTCTAGACTTCAGGACTTCGGGGCTCCAGGGTGTTTGGGGCGATGGAACTCACAAGCCAAAGTCACAGAAGGCACGAACCCTACCTTTCCTTGTGCAAATATTGCATAAATAATAAATATGATCAATTATATTATATTATATTTAATGTGATTGATTAATGTAATTGACTATAATACACCTTTAATACAATATATATTATATTATAATCCAAAAATAAGTTATTTTATTTAAATCATAATATAATACAAGTGGTATTATAATTCAAAATAATTTATTTTATTTAAATCACAATATAATACAAGTGGGACCCCTTTGGGACTCCGAGATATTTGAGAATGTAGAATGTGTGGAAGAGTCAAATGAGTGGACCCAAATATTTTTTCCTTCATTCCAATAATAAATATTAACTATAATATTGGAGATTGTTTAAACATGGGTGTAGCTTTCAAGAGGTATAATATAATATATTATATTATACTAAAATTCATTAAAATAGTTGCATGTGAATAAGGCCAACTCTTTTCCTTTCCTTTTAAATATTAAATAATGTGGAATGTGTATAAGTGGGGGCCACTTTGGGGCTTCAGGACTCCTGGGATCTGGGAGATTTGAGTATAAAGAATGTGTTGTAGAGCCAAAGGAGTTGACCCAGAGATCTCTTTCTCTCCCATTCCAATATTAAATTTAATATTGGGGATTTTATAAACATGGGTACAATTTCCAAAACAGGCATAACATAATATATTATAAATGAGTTCATTGTGATATTTGTACATGAGAAAGTGCCAACCCTTTTTCCTTTTTAAATTTAATATTTAATGTGTAATCACGTATAAGTGTGGACCCTTCGGGGGACTCCAAGAGTTCGGGACATCGAAACTTCGGGAGTTCGGAGCTTCGGGACTCCGGGATATTTGGGGGTGATAGAGTGTATAAGAAAAAAGGGCCAAACCTACCCTTTCTAGTTCCAATGGTTACATAAATATTGATAAAAACATTAAAAGTAATTAATTATATTTGCATCACTTTATAATATAAGTGGGACCCTCTCTGGAACTCTAGCATTCGAGAGATTTGAGTATATTCATAAAATCATGATGAGGAATTTTCACTGAAGTCCGAAGACTTAAGTGTTTATTGATATTAATAATCCTAAGTGTTCCTTTGATATATTTAATTATATTATAATAGAATTGAATAGAATTATATTATAATATAATTAATAAAATAACAAATTTGTAATATGATTAGATTACAAGTTTATGTGACTGGGTATTGATATAATAATCAACACTAAATTTACCCTGAAATGTGGGATTACCAAGGTGAAAGGAAAGTAATCCTTGGTTTAACTGGACTAGTAATTTAGGTCAAGTAAAAAAAGAATTTACGAGGTAAATAAATTTTAATGAAGATTAATGATCCCTAATAGGGATTAAATAAATGATTAAATGATTAATAAAGAGTGGGATTTTATCATGATAATGATTAATTAAATTAATAGGCTTACAAGAGCTAGACAAGTGTCAACCTCTGGTTGGGCGAGTATTTGCATGCTATGATGATGTGGTGTGCCAAGTGGCAGGGCACCATGTGGATGCCACATGGCAATGAGAGACTTTAGTCGATGAAGGCCTAAAGAACTTTGAAGAACCATAAATTGCAATCCAGAACTCGGATCTAAACAAATTTATAGTCGTTGGAAAATCCTCATCGAATCGAAGGCGATGTAATCCTAGTTATATGGATTCGAGATGATTGAGAAAAGGAAAAAAAATTATAACCCATCCCTCAGAAAGGTACTTACGGGTCGGGCGTGTGACAATTTTCTACAGCCATAAGGCTGATAATATATCTATGCAATACTTATTCATAACAGACTTATCTGTGTGCTAGAGTCTCATGCTTTCATACTTGAGTTATATTAGTAATTGCTAGATTATCTCTTGCATTATTTACTTGACTTTTATCATCTCGTTAGAAGCTTTAGCAATCATTTACTTGTTGATATATATTGTGTTTATTGTTGCAAATACTGACAACAAACTTAACTTGTTTTACCATTGGATTTTTTAGCTTGTATCTCGTCTTTTCTTGTGTCTCGGGTAGGTACAATCATCTTTTGCATGTACTCATTTTCCTTGGAAACTATTAATCAATTTTGAGTCTCTTTCCCAAACTATCATCCACCTAGTATCATGACCTATAGGGGAATCACTTCCATCATTTCACTTTTCGTCCAAATCCCCCTAGGGTCACCCAGGACTCCCCCCTTGTGTTGGATTCTATCTTCATTAAAGTGATGGGAGGGTTTATTTGAGATGATAGTGGGTAATATCTCCCACCGTTATTGTCATCTAGTGGATTGGGTCGTGCTTTTCCCAACCTACAATTTGCACAATAACATTACAAACGCATACAATTCCTTATCATATGTTGTATAGTTAATCATATCTTGAGTGAAAGTCTCAGAATGATAACATATAGGTTTACCTTGTTGCATCAAGACTCCTCCCATGGAATATTTGTTTGCATCGGTTTGAATCTCAAATGGTCGTTGTAGATATGGCAGTGCCAAAACTGGTGCAGTGCTTATCTTTTCTTTCAATGTCTCGAAGGCTTTCTATTGCTTGCCTCCCCATTGAAAGTATTTTTTAACACTTGTTAACGCATGTAGAGGAGTTTCTATGCATGATAAATTAGCAATGAATTTCCTCCAGTATTGTACTGCTCCTAAGAAGCTCATGACTTATGTGGCAGTAGTTGGCTTGGGCCATTTCACAATGACTTCTACTTTTGCGAGAAATATCTTTACCTGACCATTCTCTACAATGTATCCTAAACACACCAGTGAATTTTTTCAAAATTCACATTTAGATAACTTGATATACAACTTCTCCTTCTTCAAGAGTTCAAAGACTTTCTTGACATGTATCATATGATCTTCCCATATTCGACTAAAGATCAATATATCATCTAAGTAGTCGATAACAAATTCATCTATGTAAGGTCTGAACACATCTTTCATTACCCTCATAAATGTTGAAAGTGCATTACATAACCGAAATGGCATAACAAACCATTCAAACAATCCTTTCTTGGTCTTGAAAGCAATTTTCCATATGTCACCTTCTGCAATTTTGATTAGATGGTAACCACTTCTCAAATCCAACTTAGTGAAATACACATCATTCTTTAAGTTATCCAATAAGTCATCAATTCTGGGAAGAGGATAACGGTTCTTTACTGTAATCTTGTTCATTGCTCGGAAATGAATACACATCCTCCATGTGCCATCTTTTTCTAGAACTAATACAATAGGGGAACCACACGGAGAGGAGCTTGGCCTGATAATTCCTTTATCAAGAAACTCCTAAACTTGCTTCTTAATTTCTACATTATCGATCATTGATGACCTATACATTCCAATGTTCGGAAGAGGAAAATCTTGCTACAAATATATTTCATGTTCTACCTCCCTTTTAGGAGGCAACCCTAAAGGTTCCTGAAATAACTCATCATAATTATATATTATTTTTACCAATTCTTGTTTATGTTACATATTCTTCTTTATGTTTCACTATCATGAGAAAATTTTTACTTGCACTCACGAGTCTCTTCATTTTCCCTATGCTCACTAAATAAACATTAGTTTTGATATGATGAGCTCTGAATTTACCTTTATATGATGTCACATTTTTATATGATGAGCTATGATAAGATGTTATTCTCAATAGAAGGATCAGTACTTCACAGCGAGGCGATGTGGAATATCTTTGAGTTGGTCTTAAAGGGGTAAAACCAAGTAAAGAAAAATGGATGGAGAACGGAAGGATGAGGGAACTCTACCCTCACCTAGTTTTTGAGTAATCAAAACTTTTGGTGGTCCAAAAAGATTCCAATGGGGAGGAATGATCCAGGAGGATCCAGGAATGCTCACAAAGGTCTAGGAGGATTTAGAACGTCCAGAGAGGTCCATAATGGTTCATAAATTCTCAAAATTCAGATGTCCCAAATGCTCTAGAAAACACCATCAATGCATGTATCTCAATGATAGCTTTCCAACGATGCAAAAATTGCCTCAAATGGAGTTTGTATGAAAATGTTATGAGTGGTCAAATTTCCAGTCAAATCAGGGAAAATTCAACATAGGAAAAAGGGTGACAAGTGTCACCACTGCAAGGGTGACATGTGGCACATGATGGTACAAGTGATGTGGAACACGATTTTTGGAAACTTCTTGGGTGAGTTGTATCCTCCAGGTGGTCGAATTATTAATCAACATGTGGCATGGATAAGCCAATGAAATCTTGCCACGTGACGACCTTCCATTGGCCTTTATGGTCATGGTTTATTAAAAATTTTGGGAATCCAAGGGGGTCGAACCTGCGACCTCTCAAAGACCTTACCAAACCTCCATTTCCAATGCTCCATACATTTAGTTATTAACCTAATATGGAAATGACTATATTTAATTTTGAATTAAGGTTTGATTGGGAGGAAAAAGGGCTGAGGGCCTAAGCCCTCGACTCCTAGACCTTGGTTTATTGTATATCATATAACCAACATAATCCCATGGAGGTTGTTAATATAACATATGTCTTTTAACCATATGTCAAACGGTTCCAAAATTCATATACCAATATTAATATATGGTTTAAACATACCATAAAATGAGGAGAGGTCTGCGAGTTGGAACCCATGACCTCCTCCCATTTGTTACAACAACTTAATCATTTGCGCCAAGGG
>ML813097.1:20207-42980 GCA_009831015.1 Picea engelmannii
TCAGAAAAAGAAGAACTAGTGTAGCAATGGCTAGGCTATATCCTTCTAAATCAAATGGCTAAACAAGTTTTTATCATGGGGACATAAAGCAAGGACCTACTTGTGTGCTTGCTCCCTAGGGTTTCAATGATTAAGCATAATAATAACAGTGTAACCATGCATGTAAGATTTTAAACCTACAACCATTCAATCAAGAAGTTTTGTATGAGAAAAACACTTACAAATCAATGATGAGCTTATCAAACCCTAGTTGTAACACCTTTCCATGATAAAAACACCATAACATATGCCAAAGATAATCCTCACAAGTGTAGCACCTCAACTCCAAAAGCCAATAATCCAAGACAAAAGACTAAAAGTATTACTCTCACAAGAGAGCAAGTTGTGTTATATCAAAATGAGGCTCAACGTCCTCAATTTATATCATCCAAATGACCTTAAATTACAAAATAGGTCATTAAAAACAGCCGACAAGGCTGACTTAACATTATTACATTATTTCTCTCATTAAATACTAAAATGTCAAACTATGAGCTAAAAAGGGAGACGTTAGGCCCCTCTAAGGGAGACGTTGGCCCCTTTTGGGCAAGATCAACATCCAATAGGTAAAACGTTGGCCCTTCCAGGGCTCCTGCAAGCTTCCACACGTGCCAAGTGGTTCAAGCACACTGCCACATCCTCCAGAAAACGTCCAGCCTACCCTGGGTGGCGTCATGTACATGAAAGCCACAATCTCATCTGTAGGGGGGTGATCCCCCTAGGTCAATCTCTGCCAAAGTGTCCTGGTGAGGGCGTCCTTCTGTCTTCTTCATGCAAGGGCTCATCATGACGTTGTCCTGCCTCTGCCATCCTAGCAACCATCTGATGGGCTCTTCATCCTCATGGAGGTCCGAACTAATCATCTCCCCATGTGTATCGGTCCTCTGGTACCTGTCTGTTGGGTATGGTCCTGCACATCAAATACTACGCCCTCCATGGGCTCATTAGTCCTAGAGATCATAGCAATGTAAATCACATTTCATCATTAAATTTATCAAATATATGCATAAAATCCCTAACATATCATCTAAGAGCTCAAAGATATTACACAGATCTACTATATAAAGCTAAGGAAAACCAACAGAACAACCTATTGGGCTAATACCCACAAGAGATGGAAAGTTTCCTCAGAAGATCATTTCAAGCCATGTTTTGTGCGGTGATATGTTTCTTTAGGAATGTCCTGTCATAGTAAGACCAAGGGCAGGTGTTGTCTGTGGGTGCCTTTGTAGGAGGCGAGTTGTACCTGTCATGGATGCATTTTTTCCAAGCCCTTTATTGCCTTCATTTTTCTTTTATTGCTTTTCTTTCTTTTTTACTTCAAGGTCTAACCAAAGGACACTGCCTTGGCTTGGTGGCCAGATCTGACAGCGTTACCCGCTGGTATCTTCACAGAAATTATAAGGTTGGATCGTGATGAGACCCCCTTTCCTTTGGCCATGCAACCAAAGGTCACTGCCCTGGCTTGGTAACCAGATAGTGGCAATGTCATATCGTTGGATACCTATGAACATAATGGGTCGGCTCGTGATGAGACCTCCCATCCTCTTGGTTAGGTCTTGTTTTTTATCATTTTTCTTAGGGTCCCTTAGTTTCTTATCGAGAGGCTTTTTATTGCCTTCTCGGGGATCCCCTGGGCGAAGCATCTCTAGGTTTTATTTTTTATGGATTTTATCTTTTACCAGCTGCTTTTACCCCCTGGGCCTTTAGCCCCTTCTTCCCATGAGACAAAGTATAACCCTCAAAGGTCATCCTAATGGCCAGACTAGGGGAATGGGATGGATGAGCGGGGTATAATATGTAAATATGATAATATGGTGGGAACGAACGATGGCTCTGCAAATCCCCCTTGGTGGCTAACCAAAACCCATGAATATCAGCTTGCTAAGTTATCCAATCAATCACCCCAACAATGGTCAAGTGAATTAGTGTAAGATCCAAGCAGTCATCAGAAATGAAAGGAACCTAATGCATACATAAGAAGGTTATAACAATCAAATATGACACATACCATGATACCTCGGACCAATTACCTCATGGAGAAAGAGTCCTCTCTGATGCAGGCCCAGGCCAGTGGTGATGGAAACTGCTACTACTGACAGGACAAATTTGATGAAGAAGAAGAGAGATGGGCCCTCCAGGGCCATGCTTAAGTCAATCCCGCTCTAGGTATTCCATGTCTGGGACTATGTGGGCCTCGAGACATGATCTCCTAGTTATCCCTAGATATCGAGGATAAAAATACCAAGGCTCGTGGAAACCTATTATCCTAAGACACATGGAATCCTATATGATTTGGAATTGACATGGACACTCACTAGACGATGACAAGGTAGTTGATTGGATGATGACATGGGTGTTGACTAGACACTGACAGGGCATTCAAAATTTTATTAAGTCATGAAATTTCCTAAGGCTCAACCTCCATGGAGAAGGAAGGCACAACATGTAATCCATGGAGATGGATTCCCAAGGTCGACTGGGGGTAGGCAGCGGAGTATAGAGGCCTTGCTTCTTGATGGTCGATTTGGCAATGGCGCAGGCAGTGCAGGATCTGATGTACTTCCTGACATCTTGTCAAAGGTTTGGCCAATAGAAATACTTATTCAGTACTGACATTGTTTTCTCGACCCTGAAATGTCTAATGACCCGATGATAGTGCACTTCCCAAATCATCTTGGCACGCTCACTCGAAGGAACACAAAGGTGTCCCAGGTGACATAGTAGTGCATCCTAGAGGTGAAAATTTTGAACTCGGATATCCTCCAAGAGTGTCTTGTATGTGTGGCTGAAATCTAGATCGCTCTTGTAGAGAAGCAGCCAATTAGAAGTCTCGTGCCCCAAGATTTGAGAATGGTGGTTATCGCCAAGATTGGTGGTCGACTGAGGATGTCTACAACATTATTGGTGCTTCCCTTCTTATACTTGATGTTCAAATGAAACTATTGCAGATATGTGGACCACTTCTAATGGCGATCGTTTTGCAACTTCCCTTATGTCTGTAAGAACTGCAGGGGTCGGTGGTTTGTGTGGATGATTGTTTCCTTCCCCAAAATGTAATGCTTCCATTGTCGGAAAGCCTACACAATGGAATACATTTCTTTTCCATAAGTGGGATACTTTTGGACTATGTCGGATAGTGTCGCACTGTGATATGCCACTAGATTTCCCTATTGAGTAAGAACTGCCCCAATAGCATAGTCAGAGGCATCTGTCTCGATCTCAAATGGTTGTTGCAAGTCTGGTAATGTGAGAACTGCGGCACAACAGAGGTGATGTTCCAATTCTATGAATGCCTTATGTTGAGATTCCGACCAAAAGAAATTTTATTTCGCTCCTCCCTTGGTGACTTGACTCAAGGGTCAAGTGATATGAGAGAATCTCAACACAAACATGCAATACAAATTAGCAGGACCCAAAAAGTTGCGAAGCTCTATAAAAGTGGTCGGGGCTGGACAATCCTGGATGAATTGGATCTTGGTTGGATCCACATGCAACCCATGCTCATCAATAATCTATCCTAGATACTGAACCTGGATCATGCCAAAAGTACACTTCTCCAAATTGGAACACAACTTCTATTTCCGCAGTGTTTGGAGGACCTGTCGAATGTGGTGGAGGTGCTCTTCCCAAGTCTAGTTGAATATCAGGATGTCATCCAAGTACACTACTACGAATGAGTTGGTGAATGGCCGCAAGATGTCATCCATCAGCCTCATGAAGGTTGCAGGAGCATTCGTCAACCCAAAAGGCATGACCAGCCATTCGAAAAGGCCCTCCTTGGCTTTAAAGTCTGTCTTCCATACATCGGATGGTTTGATTGGTACCTGGTGATACCTGAACTTCAAGTCGATCTTGATGAAATATTTTTCCCCTTTGAGTTGGTCCAGAAGGTCATCAATATGTGGGATCGGGTACCTATTCCAAACAGTGATCTTGTTCAGCACCTGATAGTCAATACAGAGTCTCCAAGTCCCATCCTTCTTCTGCACCAACACGATCGGGCTCCCACAGGGATCTGCATCGATAATATGCTTCCCTCTTTCGATCCCCTTCTTGGGTTCTGATTCAGTTTCAGAGCATGCATTTGATTCATAAGCCCTCATTTCGGCCACCAGTGACTGTTTAGCCCGACACTCACTTGTGTTGTGACTGGAGCTCTTATGGAACTCACACCACTTTCCTGTGTCCTTCTTCGACTTCACGGTGTTGTTCTTTTCTTGCGACTTTGGAAGGTTTTCTTGAGCCTCCATGCCTTAGCTTTGTCCTTTTTTCTATGGTTTGGGGGCACCTTTCACTTTCTTTTGATTCGTAGATCCAAAGTCTCACTTCTTCTGTTTGAATTTCTACTCAATCTTGGCAGCATACCGGTATGTCGTACCAAGCGAGGAGATGTCTAGGAACTCCATTTCCTCCTGAATGTATCTGTGTAGACAACTGCAGTACTTCAACACCAAATGTTTCTCTAAATATTTGATACCCAACTTTAGGTATGAAACAGATTCGTCAGCTCATGCACATCTTGATGCCTTTGTTGTCGTAGGGTAGTCCATTTTATGTACTTGTCCTCATAGCTCCCCACGGGATAATATTGTTCCGTGATGGAATCTCAAAAACAATTTCAAGTGGTTACGACTTAGAACAGAGAGGGTTCCTCCTCGTCCTTTTTCTCACATTAGGTTTCCCACCAGTCCTTGATGTGGGGGGCGGTTTTGAGTAGTGTGTTATCACCATAACGATTTCCCGGAATCCGAGTGCCAAATAAATTTAGAGAGGTGTTAGATCGGCAGGTTGTAACCCATATGGCGAGCAGATTTATATTGGTAGGGACACGGAAGTGGTAGGACCCAACAGACCGTAGATCTTGGGGCAGCCCGAATCAACGGTTGAGACCCTTATCGGGCGGCGACACAGCGCAGGACTTAATTGATCGAGGGCGGGACAGGGAAAACCACCATGGTTTCATTCATGGATCTGTGGCACCCTCAAAGGTACATTGGGGTGAAAGGTGGTCTTCCTAAAACCATTTTCCCAAAATCCTCAATGTCACGTGTTCTAATACGTCAAATCAATGATTCATGTAGGGGAGGGCGACGGCTGGTCAAATCACCGCACGCCACTCATTCGGGTACTTCATTACCATGCGATGTCAGGGAAACTCCATTGGGTAACGAACTCAAATGCTAATCATTTGAAATGGATTAACCGAGCGTGGTAAACCAATGTGCCTGCAAGTAATCTTGTCAGTGATTAATGATTGGAACTTGATAACTATCTATCTTCAAGTATGGGTGGCATTATTCTGCTCCAAGAAATCATCGTCTCATTCATAAGTGAAGTAATCCCCAACTGGATCAACTTTTTTATTTATGTAAGAGTTAAGGAAAATAAAAATCGTGGTTTCTGCAAAATTGGAAGACATGGACGAAGCCAATCAAGCAATATCCAGTGGAACAGGGTTTTCGACTAACATGGTGTGTTTATTAATGAGTAAGAAAGAAAGGTCGATTGCACGGATATTAGCAACCAAATTCCATACTAACCCTGTGACAGAACCGAAATCAGGGGCCAAATTAAATCTTGTTATGAGGGACCTAATCATCAATGGACACGTGGACAAACTCTACAAGTGAGCAATGAAGAAGAAACAGAGCAAACAACAGAAGACAGAAATCAGAGCTGAGGCGGTTGAGAGAGTTGGGGAAAATCAACTAGCCTGGTTGAGCACTCTAAAGGAGGAAATCTCCAAGATGGAATGAATTCTCAAGTAGAATTGAGTATGTTCCAGCAAATTTTGGACATATGTCATTCAAAGAAAAAATCCCCAGATATGTCAGACATGTTCGTAATGATCCCTTTAAAGTAGGAGAATTGTCGTTATATAATACTCCTTTTTGTAACTGACCTCTATTTTTAGAATTTTGGGGAAGTTTGATCATTTTGAATTCCACAAGTAACTCCTCTCTATATATATATCATCTCGAGGATATAGAAGACATGAGCCGAGGGAAAGAGGATCCTGCCCTCATAGAAGGAAGGTTTTTTGTAAAATTATGGAGCCAAACTGAATATATAATGCAGAAGCATTTTTTGAACTATTTATGAAAATATTCTAATTGGCAGTGATATGAGTTTTGTTTCCTTTCTTAGTATGTACTTTTGGTGTCCCTAAAATCACATTCACGGTTTCTTCTTTTAAATTGGAGATTTAGAAGTCTATAATTCATCTGATGATGCTTTGGACTTAGCAATTTAAATTCATGTGGTTTTCTTCCTAACTAGGTCAGAATTCATTCAATTATGCTCTAATACATCTATATGTTCTTCCCTTTCCTCTATTACCATGCGAATTTTCAGTTTAGACTCAGATTCAGTGCCTCATTTATCTTTTTCCTCTTGATATTTATCATCACTTGTAAATGCATTGTTCATATTCGACTCCATAGCCCAAATGCCATCTCTATTCTCTCAACAAACCTACGACAAACAAACCAAATCTAGCCACCAATTCCTAAATAAATACCAAGTGACAGGAGAGATCCCTCTCTGAGTTGAGTAGGCTAGTGCCTCGGCTCTAAAGTTGGTTGAAATAGTTACCTTTGTCGTTTGTCTATTCAGTCGGACAAAATTTACAGAGTGCTAACATAGTGAAAAAATAATCTTCTCCCGGTCGGAAAAGTCATGAACCGAGAAATATCCTTCTAATAGATTCAACCATATATTCACAGCATCTGCATCAATTTGGCCATCAAACTTGGGAATGTCAAAGTTTACTTGTACCTTAAAAGGTGTCGTGCCTCCAGAGTGGTTGTTGGATGTAGATGCACCGCCAGTGGGAAATCGTTGAAGGATCTGTGTGAAGTTATCCACCATCGTGTTCCTTTTTTTTTCAAGGGCATCCTCAAGCAATATTTTGATAGGATATCCTGCTCCTTGTATTTATTTTCGTCCCCCATGGGCGACCGTCGGGGTTTGTGAGGATGATCTTGCAAAGGTTCAACCAGATCGAGCCCTAACTCCTTATACCCCGACCTCGTTGGGGACATGCAAAGAAGGATCGAGAAAGAGAAGACTGCTATGATACCACTGATTCAAATTTATGCAGGAATGCAACAGAATACACAAATAACCATGAATACAAATATGCAGTGGAAATAACACTTCATTTCATTAATATCAAAGAACTGAAATTTGTTTACAGATAGAATAGGAATAAACTAGCTAAGGCGTTGGTAGCTTATCTATGAGAAGAGATGTGGTGGCTACAGGCCTATGAAATTTGTATTATAATCAGGCTCGAAATCCTATATGTTATTGAGAAACAATAGAAACCCTAAACATCCACAAACCTAACCCTAGGAGATGAAACACCAAAATATGGGCCCCGTCGGGGTAAATTCGTACATCAATTTCCTGGGGTCATAACTTTGGCATACTATCTTTTTTTGATGCATATGATACATCGTTAGAAAGATCTATTCGAGGAATACAACTACTAGCAACGAATATTATGGTTACAAATGGATTTATATTCGTCGATCGGACCATGCCCAAAAAATGTCGTGTAGGGCCTCAAAATGGCTCAGGAAGTTCAGGACCCAAAAAACTGCCAAAACTAGTAAATTGTGCTACAATTAAGGAAACTAAAAACTGAAAGAAATAATGGTGGGGGTCCAAGTGGAATAGGCGGGTGGCCACCAATATCCACCTGGATCAGTGTTGTTATTCTTCCATAGTGTCGAACAAACTTGCAGTAGTAACCTTTCAAACCCAAAAATCCTCTAAGATTCTTCAATGTTTTGGGAATCGGCCAGTCCATCATGGCCTTAATATTGTTAGGTTCTACCTTTTACCTTCATGAGATACAATGTGACCCAAATAATCTACCTCTTTCAACCCAAAGAAACATTTGGATGGTTTGGCATATAGTTGTTTCTCCTTTAGTAGTTGTATCACCTTGTCAACATGTCGCACATGATCCTCCAAAGACTTGTTATAGATTAGTATATCATCAAAAAATACTAACACAAATTTTCGAAGGAAGGGCTTGGAAATGGAATTCATCAACCCTTGGAATGTGGAAGGTGCATTTGTAAGGCCAAAAGGCATGACCAAAAATTCATAATGCCCTTCATGAGTTCAGAATGTAGTTTTTGGGATATCTTCTTCCTTCATTCTAATCTGATGATACCCTGAATGGAGATCCAACTTTGTGAAATAGATTGTTCCATGTAGTTCATTTAACAATTCATCAATGACGGGAATGGGAAACTTATATTTAATAGTGATCTTGTTGAGCTCTCTATAATTTGGACACATACGCCATGAGCGATCTTTCTTGAGTACCATTACCACCGGTGCAGAGTAAGAACTTTGGCTAGGTCTAATAATGCCAGCCTCTAACATTTCGTCAACCATACGCTTAATTTCACTCTTCTGGTCATAATGGTATTTGTACAGCCTGATGTTAGGAGGAAAACTCCAAGGAATTAGGTGAATAGCATGATCATGATTTCGAGTGGGTGGAAGACCTTTGGGAATATCTTCAAATACTTTGGAATGCTTATCAATGATCCCTTGGAGATCTAGGGGAATAGATGTTTTAGATGTTTGAACATCTAGTGAGCATAGTTGTGCAATTACACCTTGATGCCCCTTTTTCAATAATTTTGTCATGCCATTAGATCTTATCACCTTACTGTGTTTCCCTATGATACCTCTTAACTCAATTCTTTTCCTTGCAATGAAAATTTCATGAAAAGTTCTTGAAAATTAAAATCCATTGTTCTTAATTATTGTAACCATTGGATTCCTAGTACGACATCAGCACCACCCATGGGTATAGCAATCATTGGACTATTCATTACATATTCCCCCATAGTAAGATTGGTCTTATTGCATTTTCATGAGCAATTGATAGTTCCTCCATCTGCAATCATTACTTGAAACTTTGGCGTTGGATATACAAAGCAATTGAGAGCTTTGGCTAATTTATAG
This sequence comes from Picea engelmannii, assembly GCA_009831015.1. Classification (NCBI taxonomy): domain Eukaryota; kingdom Viridiplantae; phylum Streptophyta; class Pinopsida; order Pinales; family Pinaceae; genus Picea; species Picea engelmannii. The sequence goes on from ML813097.1 coordinate 29,244, forward strand.
TGAATGAAATTATGAGTACTACCAGAATCAATTAGGACTATTACCTTTTTCTTTTTTATATATCCTTCGATCTTGAGGGTTTGAGGAGTGTTAATTCTAGCCAATGAATTACACGATATTGTGGGAGTCAACTCTTCAGAAGAAATCGCTTCTACGTTTTCATCTTGAGATGGTTCTTGTTCTTGTTCTTGTTCTTGTTCTTCTTCCTCTTCACAATCTATGTAGAATAATTTCTTCTCACCACACTTATGTCCCTTACTGTACTCGATGTCACAATTAAAGCATAAACCTTTTTCTTTTCTTTCCTCCAATTGTTGAGGTGTCAACCTTGTAGGTTGAGGTGTTTTAGAAGAAGGAGCATTATTCTCTCAATAGATGTTACGAGTGATCCTTCTAGTGGCCATAGCCATATTTTTACTTTCAACATTTCTTGCCACCCTAAATGCATTCTCCAATGATTTGGGTTCCAAAAGGTGAACCTCATGTTGAATGTTATCCCTTAAATTTCCTATGAATACATCAATCAAGTGACCATCTGGAATATTTGTTACCTTTATATTCAATCTTTGGAAGTTCTCAATGTGCTCTGTAACTGAACCCTTTTGCTTGAGATTTATCAATTGGCTAAAGAAGGTATTGATCCTTGTATCCTCATAGTGCGCTATCATTTATTCCGTGAAAATTGTCCAAGTGACGAGTGATTTGTGAGAACAAAGCCATCTATACTGCACAAATTGATTGGGTTCTAAACATAAAGAAGTGATTCGTACCTTGTGTTTATGTGGCACATCATGTAGATCAAAGAATTGATCCATCTGAAGTATCCATGTGATTGGGTCCTTGCTATCAAACTTATATCGATCTTAGGAACATGGTTGGTCTTGAAACCAGAGTTGAAGTTTCTCCATTCTTGATTCATATTCCTTGTGTCCTCATCATGAATTTCATGGGATACATTTTCACTTTCACGTGTCCTCTCTATTAGGAAATTTTTCAATCCTTCCATGATCTCCCTTTTTAAACCATCCATCATCCCTTGTAGTTCATCTTTTGTCATTGTCTTATTTTGTAAATTATTTATGTCCCTACGCATTTCTTCACCTTCATCAAGATTCCAAGTAGGACTATCCGGAGGCTTATTTGGTGTAGAAGTTCCCTTTTTTGGTGGCATGTTGGCCAAGTATCACTTTTAAACCTTGATTCTGAGGTGGTTCTGCTAGATAATCTTTCTTCTGTTGTATCTCCAAATTTTTGGCCCTTCTGGGTATGAAAGATTATTTTCTGTAGTTCTTTGATATTTCTTCTCTGTAATTCCCTAGTTCTGATCAAAATTGGATGTCCCAAGTGGAATTTATGGCAACTTCCCCACTGCTTGCTTATTTTTGGCCTTTCCAGGAGATCTCACTTGTATAGAGTGCCCCGCACAAAATAATTGATATACAATTCTGAAAATTGTACCAGAAATACTACAGACTGTCCACTATCCAATGCAACTGGTCTCACTCAATTTGGATACTCTAGGAATAATTTATGATTGTTTTACCCGGAACACCTACTTGAGACTAGTCAATAGGACTAGTCATATACCCTATCTTCCACAGGGTGTATCTATAAATGTAAGATGACCGAGAAGCTGAATTTTTTATCACAGATAATTTATGTGAATATCTTGTGGATTTTAGAGTTTGAAATGTTACAAAAAAAAAATTATAGCGAAAATTTTGCGATGACTCAATTCAGGATGATTCTAGAACCCTGTCTTACACACGTTGTATCTCCGAAATTTTAAGGCCTTTGGAGCTGAAATTTGAACCCAACGTACCTTGATCCATCTACTAAATATAATCCAAGGGGTTCCTTCTGAAACTTAGTAGAAAACAAATTATAGCGAAAATTCCAAGGTGTCTCAGATGTAGCAATGAAACCCCAAGACCTTGAGCTCTGATACCATATCTTAAGAGCCAAATATCAATATAGCATAGAAAAACCTCAAAATAAGTACTCAATGCCCTGAAAAAGAGAGAAATTCAGATAATAAGCCTCTTCGAGGGGGCAACCTCCTTATACACCACATAAATGTCCAAATACAGGATGATTCCAAATAAAAATGTCTCATTGGTATATATAGGAGACTAGGAGGTACAATTACAACTAATGGACCCAAGCCGGCATAAATAAAACAACATTACTAATGTAATATGCCCCAGTTAAGGGGTAATGTGCCACTATTTAGGGCTTAACACACAATTTCTATTAATGAGTGAAATGTACAGAATTGTAAAATTACAAAGTGAAAGACTCGCTAGAATGGTGGTAGCTTATCTCTGTGAAGAGATGTGATGGCTATGCTCATTCGTAAGAAGATGGTTACAATGTGGCTTGAAAGGCATTTTTAACATAAATGGAAAAACCCTAAACATCCAAAAAACTAGCCCCCAGAAGATGAAAATCCAAAAGGTTTGTGGCCCCAATGTGGAGATGAAGCACCAAAAGTCACATGGGCCACGATACGATAAGTTGGTACAACAACTTACCGAGGTTGTAACTTGTGCATACGATCTTATTTTTAGGTGCATGATAGCCCGTTGGAAAGGTCTATCCAAGTACTAAGCATTATGTCATCAAACTCTAACTTTATCTATAGCTTGATTCTGGTGATCCCTAAAAACATTGTTTAGGGCCTCAAAACGGCCCCAAAAGTTAAGGACTCGAAAATCTAGGAAATAAATACAAATGATGAAAGTTGCATGTGATCCAATTGGAATAGGTGGGTGGCCACCGATACCCATATGGATCAATAACCTAGGGCACAAAGAGATTTTCTAAATCCTTGTTCAATAAAGGAGGAAAATTGCAAAACGCGAGGAATATAGCATGTTGCAACAAATGGTGATAGGCTTGGAAAGAAGCTATTAGTCCATCTTATCACAACAAAGACTATCAATTGGTTCAGTACCCATGGAAGCTAAAGAAGAGGAATTAGTTCAACAATAGTCATGAGAACTCGTGAGGGACCAGTGGAACAAGAGGAAAATCCTCTTTAGGTGGAAAAAATTTAGGTTCATAGTGGTTATGTTTTCGTCTAATTCTGGTTTGTTCCTATGATTTGCAAAAAAAAATTGATTATAGGAGAACTTAATAGGGTTTATAACAGTAGAATCATAAGTCATTTCTCTAAGAAAGAATGAACAATAGTCTCTTCTTTGAAGTATTTGAAATTTTGTAATAATTTAGATATTATGGCATATGGATAGCCACCCCTTTTTTGTATTAGTATGTTGAATAGTGAGGTTACAACACCTTTTTAATACAAAATTTACCACTTCATTAAACAAAAAAAACTCAAGAGATAAGGTATGAGAGGGGGAAGCAAGACATAATACCAATGACTATGAAGTTGAATCCAACTTGATTAGTACTTCCAGTGGGACCCAAATGCATCATTCATGAGTTTAATTCATTTGACCTTTTAAAATGGGTTCCAAGGCATATACATGATACAAATCAAATTAAATGAGAGATAAATCATAGAAGTCATTCATCTTTGCATTGCATCTAGTCATTCATCTTTGCATTGCATCTAGGAATTTATAACAATTAACCTCCATTCATAAATCATAACAATACATCTTGCAATAAGTGCAATAAAGCATTTGTCAATTCAAAAACACCATTTATTAGTTAAAAACACTACCATCGAGCTAATAACATGACCAACTAAGGACAAAGAGGCATGTTTTAGATGTATGTGTTGCCATAGAGTTTGCCAATGTAGTTTACTATATTGTTTTGTATTTTACCACAGGTTTACAATGTAGTGGCAAAATATTCCACTTGCAATGGATGAATTTTCTTGAACTTGATATGAAACATGGAAAAATTAGTTTGTAGGAACAAGAGACCAATATCCAGCTACACGCTCTCCTGGGCAACATGTGGATGGAGATTGTTGCTCATCTTCCCAAGAGAATGGTTAGTGATATAAAAAATTACTAGAACATAAAAATAAGAAATAGGTTCATGAGAAGGAATATTGAAGGAGTTGACATATGACCTAGGGTTTTCGCAAGACTAGGAATCTCCACTGGACAACTATGAGGAACATCTAAAATTTATCGAAGACCTCAAGGAGGAGACTTTTATCTTTTGTAATCATGGGACAATTCCTATTAGGGGAAGGAGATGTGAACAATGGAGTTAATTGTCCCTTGATTGCTCAATAGTAACATAATACTCTAACAACTTCAGGGTTTCATGGTGTCATACCCTCTCCATGATAGAATACAAGCACAAGATTTCAATCATAGAAGCTCAAATCCCCTCACTCTGGAAAGTGACTTCACATGTTGAACCAACTCTCAATCTTCGTGGATTCCTTCTATATGATCGAGCAATGACTTCTTTCCATTAAACAACTATAATTTTTTAATGATGGCAGCAACACATTTAATCTGACTATTCTTTGAGTGCAGCCTCTACAATAACCAAAAAAAATATAATAAACTTAATAAAAAAATTAAATATGGAGGAGACTTCCAATAGAGCTTTTGAGATGGGGGGAGAAGGTATACAAACTAGATTTTCAATGACAAGGGTTTCTACGATGGGTGGAGAAGTTACAAGAGTTAGGTTTTGGTGGGAGCTTGTGAATTTAAAGCTGGAAATTTGTTGTTGATGTTGTCGATGATCAATTTTGTACTAGAAAGGGTTTCCATGACTGGTGGAAAAGTTACAGGAGCTGGATTTTGGCTGGAGATTGTGAATTTGAAGTTGGTAAGTTGATGCTAACACTGAAAAAAAATTCTTGCACAATGGCCTTTCAAAATTCTTTGATGATAAAAATAAGGTTCTAGCTAGGCCTTTTGTAGGTGGTTGGTTTGAATTCTTTGAACATAGTGATAAGTACAGGGTTTGAGCTAGCACAGAGTGTTTGTTGATGATGGAATATGAAGCAATGGACTACATGGTCAATCCAATAGAGGGAAAACCAATTTGGGCTACCCCTAGACTTAGCCAACTTGTCATTTCAGTTGAGCTAGGGTAGAGATGGTCAGAAGGGTCACTCCCACTGGAGGATGATAGGTTGGAAATGTTAGGTGAGTTGGCCCAAGGATTACCCATTGGTGGCATTCAAAGGGATTTGTGAATGGAGACATTGATGAAGGGGAGAGATGGAGCATACCCTGAGGGCCTTAATGGCTTACCTATGATCTCATCGATGACATACAAAGGGAAGGATCTGGATGAACTCAAATAGGCCTTCTCCAACCTTTATAGTGATGGAATCATTAAGGGTGGTTATGATGGAGAGAGGGTGTTAATCCCACTGTTACTGAATTTCAACTCTGCAACTCTTTGGGTCTCTCTACCAAACAACGGGAGATAGGTTTTGTTGGTAAGCACCTAGACTTTAGCCTAATGAGCATATCACCCATGGTGTAAGCAAGGAGCCATGACAAACCATTACTAGAAGGAGAACAAAAATCTAAAATAAGAAAAAAACATAAAATAAAAAAACTCCATAGCCGATAAATCTGAATTTGGGTTCAAAAACCTGATTAAATAATGTTTTGGAAATGGAAGAGAAAGTAGTTGTAGGAAGGTTTCCCAGTGAAAATATGTCTTGTGAATGTTTAAAGGATTGGAAAAGTTTAAACTTCAAACCCCATAGGATATGAACCTTGCATAATGACCTTGACTAAGGGGTGGCTACTATGGGTTTTTAAGAGAGTAGAAGAGGTAAACAAGGTTCTACCTAGTAGATGGAATTGGGGCTCCCAAAACCCTTTCCTTAAGAAGTGGCATATTGACTTTGATACCAGAACAAATCGAGTAGACATTTTACTAGTATGGGTCTGACTACCAGGGCTAGCATTGGTATTGTGGTCGGAGGATGTTTTTGAAGAAATAGGGAACTCCCTTGGAAAATTTTATGAAGTTAATTTATCTTTCTGAGACACTGAGTACTTCGAGATGGAAATAACACTTGTGGGTCTTGAAACTACTAAAGGATTGACAAAGGAATTGGTTATTAAAAAAGGTGAAGATTGTTTTCAGCTAACTCTCAGTTATGAAGGCCTACCCTTTATATGTGGGTGGTTCCATAACTATGGGCACATTGGAAAGGATTGAAATTAACCTAATCATAGGAATGTGTGGGCTTGGTGAAGGCAGTCTCGTGTTATGGGACTTGCATTGTGAGAATCCCCTCCAACATTAGAAGGACATAAGTTATTAAGGAAAATAGGCAAACATATGGTACCTGAGACAAGCCAGTGGCACCAATTGAGCAACCTTCAACTCGGGGTCTTCAAAAGGAACAGATTATGGATGTTGTCAGTGACAAAAAGGATCGTAGGCCTCTCACAGGTAATTCCTCTCAGTTACATCCCCCTTATAAAAGGAACTCTTCGAAAAATTTAGTTTTGGCACTTGGGGTTTGAGGTAGATAGAAAGGGTTTGGATTCTATCAATGAATTTATACCCACCATTTCAGGCACAAAAAATATTGTGTCCCCCACCCTAATTTCTCTACCAGTGATAGATAAGGCTCTGTTGGAAGAAGGAACTCGAGTGGGGACTTCTGAAAACCCTAAGTTGGATTTTGAGGCAACGAAGGCCTCCTAAGATTCTTTTCATTTGAAATCCTCCAAATATAACCTTAAACCTAAAATAAAAGGAGTCCTTGATTTCCCAAGGAAGGTGGAATGGGTATTAGGGTTCCTTGATGATAAAAAACAAAATCCAAACCAAAGAGGAAGAAATTTGTATATGTCCATAACACATAAACAAGCATCTTCAAAGGCTATATGCAGGAAACAACTATCTCTAGTTGGGGTCCTTAAAGTATTTTCCCAATGTGAGGGACTTAAATGATCTTCCTAACACTCAACTATAGAGGATTGGCCAATCCCTCAAATAAATTGGTCGTTAGGAGGCTTATAGAGACATCAAAACCCTCCATTATCGTCCTTTAGGAAACAATGATAAATGGGAAAAGGTTATCAAGGAGCTCTCAAAATTTATGATTTGGTGGGAGTTTAGTTACAATGATGTTATTAGGAGATTTGGTGGGAATCTTATAGGATGGTAGAGGTGTTCTTTTACCCTATCTAACTCATGGGCATTTCCAACATGGATAGGGGTAAATTTAGTTTCATTGGATATGGGGAAATAAATCTTTGCCCTAAACATTTATGGTCCTTACTCATAAAGAGTGGAATACTGAGACAATTTTTTTTATTTGAAGTGTATCCAGAGAAACCTTGTGGTGATGGGGGGAGACCTAAACTTTACAATAGGAGCATCATAAATTCATAGACCAACTACCCACATGGATTGTCTCTTGACTTATTTTATAAGAAATATGGAAGATGTGGCCATGTTGGACATAGAACATGTAAAACTAACTCCAACTTGGAGAAACAAGAGAATATGGGTATATAGAATAGCCAAGAGGATTGATTGATTTCTAATATATATATGGTTTGTAGATGAAGTTATTTGTGTGAGATAGTCGGTATCCTCGCGAGAGGACTCATACAATAACCATGTTGTGTGAGAAATGGCCCTATCCCAGGAAAAACCTCCCAACGCATTCAAGTTGAATCCATAATGGTTAAAGGAGGAATACTTTGTAAGAAATATTAAGGAGTCTTGGAAGCCTTATGGTGTTCACCTAAGAGAATTATCCTCCCTTCAATTTCAATAAAATATTAAATAAGCAAAGAAGGTAGCAGCACAATGGGCTAATGACAAAAAACAAAAAGATGAAAGGGTTCCAAAAGAAGAGGAAGCAAGATTGGAGACACCCTATAATAGTGAAGGATTTTGATTCATAACTAAGGCTTGGAAGTTGGAAGTAAAGCAACTAGAAGAAAAAATATATATATATATATCTTACTAGAGAAAGAGAAGGAATGCAAGCTCAAGAGTAGGGCCATATGGCTACAAGTAGGTGATGAAAACTCCAAATCTTTTCATTGTTATGCAAATGGAAGGAAAAATATAAACTCTATCTCGAAGATTGACAAAGGCAATAATTAATTGGCTACAAATTTTAAAGATGTAGTTGATGAAGGAGTCAACTATTTCTCCAATCTCTTTAAAGAAGACTCCCATGCCATAATTGTTGAAGTAATAAGGCTCTCAAACTCTTTTCCTAGTGTTGTAAACAATGAATACAATTTGGAACTGATGAAAGAAGTTGGGAAAGATGAATTTCTCCAAACATCATAGATATTTTAAAGGGACAAAATCCCATGGCCAAATAGCCTACTTGTGGAATTATTTCTAGGATGTTATGAATTCATTGAAGGAGACTTAAGAAGGGTGGTGGAGTCTACTAGAAACACAAGAAAAATTATTGGGGATTAGAATACTACCTTCATTGCTTTGATACCAAAAGAGGATAATCCAACTACTTTTGAAAAGTTTTGGCCAGTATACTTATGCAATTGTATCTACAAAATCATTTCAAAGATCATAGCAAGAAGACTCAAAAACGTTCTTTTAAAACAAATTTTGAGTGATCAATTTGGGTATCTCGAAGGAAAACAAATCCACAAGGCAACGAAAATAGCATAGGAAAGACTATATTTGATCAAGACCAGAAATCAAACATTGATGGTACTCAAAGTGGACCTCTCCAAGGCCTATGACAAGGTGAGTTGGATTTACCTGAGATTAATCCTTATTCACTTAGGTTTTGGTCACAACTTTGTGGTATGGGTTATGAGTTGAATTACTTCTATATCCTTTTATATCCTAATCAATGGGGAAAAAATCCCTTTCTTTAGACAAAGTAGGGGTCTCAAACAGGGATGCCCCGTCTCCCCTCTCCCATTCCCACTAATAACGAAAGGTCTGAGTAGATTATTAAAAGAGGCATCAGAAAACGACATCTTTAAAGGGATCCACATTGGTCCTACCTACAATATCACACATCTTCTATTCGTGGATGATATCTTGATTTTTTATGAAGGTTCTAGTAGCATAGTTGAGAAGTTTTAAAAAAATGGACTTTTTATGTAAAGCTACGGGTATGATAATAAATCTAAACAAATCCACACTCTCCATGTGGGACATTTCACAACATAAGTAGGGATATTTCTTCCAATTATTTCCTTACCAGGTGATTGATATGGATCAAACACTAAAGTACTTGGGGTTCCACTTGAAACCAAATTTGTACAAAAAAGGTGTCTGGCAATGGTTAGTTGCTAAAGTAGAAAATACATTAAACCATTGGTGAAATCAGTGGCTATCAAAAGGGGGTAGATTGGTACTTGTTAAAGCAATATTGGAAGCCATACTGGTATATTGGATTTCATTAGCTTGGGTTCCAAAAGGAACATTATAGAAAAATAGGAAATTGTGCTATAAATTCACCTAGGTTGGCAGATAACAAAAATAAAGGTTTTGTGCTAACTTCCTAGAAAAATTTGGCAACACAAAAAGAAAATGGAGGATGGGGCCTAAAAAACTTATTCCTCTTCTCCAAGGCCATAGATAATAAAAATGAATGGAGGCTGGTACAAGGGGAAGGCTCGTGAGTCTAGGTAATCAAATCCAAGTATTTGTACCCATACATAGTTGAGGAATGGGTTAGGAACCCTCTAAAATAGGTGAATAATGAATCAATGATCTAGACAGATGTGAACTCAACTTTCTAGTTGGTTGGTCATTGGCTATTCTAGAAGCTGGTAGAGGCGTTAAAATCTAGGTTGGGATTGATCCTTGGATAATAAGGAAAGGTCTCCATGGATTAACCCATCAAGTAATACACGAGTTAAGAAACAAAGGGATATTTTCACTAATAAAGATTATGAATTAGGACATATCTACAAACCAACAGCAAAAATGGTTCACTTGGGAGGAGGTAGAATTGGGATAAGAATTGGCAGAAGCATGGAAATCATACACAAATTATTTGAAAGTCAACAATGCCAAAATAGGGGAAGAAGATTACTAACTATTGTGGACTCTTAATCCTACAAGGACTTATGTACCCAAACTAGGATACAGAGCCCTTGTTGAGGAAGGCTTGGAGGGACAACCTATCTGGTGGTGGAAAATCATCTGGAAGTTAAGGTGCCCCTCCATAAATATTTTTTGTATGTGGCCGACCTTAAATGATAAGGCTCCAACATCAGATGTTCTACAAAAAAATAAAATCATTGGCCTGAGTTGGTGTAGTTTATGCCAATAAGAAGAGGAAACAATTCATCAATTACTTATGACTTGTCTTTTCTCTAAATAGGTCTAGAAAGAAGTTAGTTCCACAATAGGGTTAAGGAATGCATGGGAAGGAGGAAGTATTGAAGAAGGATTAAGAATTTGGTTTATAAATAAGGGTATAAAGAATATTAAAGCTCGTCCACTAAATATATCTTGTGGAATATGGTGTATCATAAACCTAGATTTATTTGAAGGACATGAGACACCTCCCCTCAAATGTGCAATCCAATCCCTAAATATACTAAATGCATATCCATAGGTAGAGGAAAAACAAACAAGAAAAGGGACAAAAGAATAATTTATCAATAAGGTCATTCCATGGGACTACTTTGATGGTGCCTCTAAAGGGGATCCCCCAAAAGGAGGTTCGAGAGGGATCCTATATCTCTCTGAAAATCATAGTATAACATTCAAAACTAGGATTGGGCATGAAAATAACAATTATTTTGAATTAATGGCTCTCAAATTAACACTACAATTGGCTCAAGAATATGGTGTTACATTGTTACAAAAAAATTGCAATTCTCTACTAGTTATTCAATGGTTATGAAAGGAAGCATCACTCATAAATTACACTTTACAACCAATTTTTGATGATATCCAACAAGAAATGACAACCTTATCTCAAATTTATTTTTCTCAGATATATAAGGACAAGAACATGATAGTTGATGGCCTTTCAAAGAGGCATTGGGGCTGGAGCGGGGTACTTGGATCATATCCATCTTTCAGGATGGCCATACAAATGATTTATGTCATGCACCTTGGTTATAAAATCACTATAGTGGACAAATTCATGATTCTGATCTTTACAAAGATGTATTTTTTTCTTTTAAATCCATGGACATTCATATTTTGTTGTAAATACAACTCACGGCTTTCTGATAGTGGACAATTCCCAGATGTTGTTATTTAAGGTTGTAATCTATGTCCTTTTAAGTAAAGGAACAACTTTCTTTTTTATTTACATCTGATTGTAGGAAATGTATGTAGAGATGTTATGCTCAATCAGGTTACAAGCACTTTTTGAATGCCTCGAGGCACATGACAATGTAGTTTTGTTTACTATAAATAAAGTTACAATTTTTTTTCCTTGGAAAAAAAAAACAAGACTAGTCATGGATTTAAGCCAGGAAAGTGATATAACCAGTCATTATATGCGATGCATGCATTCAAATCTCAGGTTTTTCCCAACAATTTATAACATAAGATAATGGCCCCCAATATCCTAGCACAACATGATAGAATGAAACCACATTGGCAATTAGTGTAGATTTTAACCTTGTACAATGTTTACTGCAAACATATTTTCAGTAAAAGAACAGAAAAGATACAATGGAAAATACAAACATTACACGGATATTTTTCCCCTGGAAACCCAAATGGGGAAAACCATCATATTATATATTCATTCATAGTGATACATTGTTTACAATACAATATACGTATAGGAGCAACCGATATCCAAAACCCTAACCCAATGACCTGGATTAGTCAACAACCTTGATTCCTTAATCGAAAATAGAAAACCATCAACAAAAAACATGTGCCGAAAAACCACCCAGCAATGGACATGAAAATCAAGGCATCATGGAAAACGAGGCAAAAATGCAACATGTTTCTCGAGGCACAAAAAAATTCTCAAACCCCCCTGCGCGCCCGACGCAATGCAGACACTACAACTCCTGCAAAGAATATAACACATACCCAACAATTAGCTTGTGAAGACTCGTGTAAAGTTATGTATAATCAAAATATGTGAGGGAGACCATTTGAATGTTCTCTTGTTTTGTTGCCTGGATAATAGGTATATCAATTCCTCTCCTTAGCTACCAATATCAATCCCAAATTCCTCCAAATGATGGCTATATTTGTATGATAAACATGGAAACATTGCCCATCTTCATTGGCTTGACCATAAATGAAACAGTTTCTACCCCTCGAGGAATCAAACTATGTTCTTGTCTCAAATGCATGGTGATCTACAAATTGTGGTGGATATTTACACTAGAACAATTTGTTACAACAGATCTTATAATATTCTACAACCTTTTACTATGCAATGTTTTATTCTAGATTGTAGTTTTGTAATATTACTAGCTTAACACAAAAAACATTGAAATATGTTAAATGGAAATGAAAGAGACAAGCAATAACACGCCATCCACACAATGAACACAAGACGTACCCTAGGAAAACCCCAACAGGGAAAAATCCAAGCTATAAGGTGAGACCTATGCTCTGCTCTTTGGAAAACCCAATACAAGAAAAACCTAGCTAGAAAGTGAGGCCTATGCTCTACTCTTTGGAAAACCCAATATGGGGAAAACATAGCTAAAAGGTGAGGAATATGCTTTTCTCTTTTCTTCTTAGTTACAAAATGAAAATACAAAGAAAGGGCACTCACTATGGAGATTCCATGGACATTGTGACCAATATCCTTGCTACATAATCTTCAACTTCCTATGTTTTGCTTCAATATACCACTCTTAGTGCTCTTCTCTACTATGGAACAATACTCCATGTAATAAAAATGGAACCCCTTCATTTCCCAATGACTCAATATTTAACATAGCTCGATAATTGTCTAGGATTGGGGTTAGGGTTTTTCATGCCTCAACCCCCAATTAATGTTAGGGATTCAGACCTCCTGGAATACTCTTAAAAGTCCACTCATTACTATCTCCACATTTGTGAGTAATGGAAGCTCATGTGGCATCCACTTGGTACCATGGTGGTCAACATGATAGGTCAACTTCTAGGAGGCATAAATTTTGCATACGAACTTTGATTGAGGTGATCTTTGTGTTGTTGGAAATCTCTCAAAGTTTAGAACAAAGTCAAGAGGTTGTAATCTAAGCTTGCAAAGTTTTAACCCAAAAAAATGACCATTTAAGGCCTCAAACAGGCTTAAAAAGGTTTTGGACCCCAAATCTCCAAACCATAATATGCCCCTAAAATGGGACCTACAAGCCAATAGCTCTAATTTCTCTACCCAAAAAGTACCAAAATATATGACAACTTATATAATGATCCACTCTAAATCACTTGGTAAAGATATCCACCACTTCAACTAGCCTTTAATGAATGATAGGATGCTCAAATTATTGAGTCAATGAGCCCCTTTGTAATCCCAGGGAGAAAAACAAGTGATGACCATCACCAACAAGTTCCAGACAAAGTCAATTGTTAAGACATCCGACAAGAAATTCATTAGCTACAATAATTCCTTGCAATAAAAAATGGTCCTTGTTTTTTAACTTTGTAAGCGTGTTACTCCTACATAAGACCTCATAAATGCCTTCTTTTGAAGTAAAACATGGAGGACATCAAGATCTTTCTGGGGCTCGGACATGTGACATATTCTAACACACCCTTGGTACATTTCATTAAACATGAAGAGGAAAATAATTCTTTAACATGAAATTTAATGCATTTTCATACTTTTGTGCCTTCGAATTAGTTTTCCTCGGTTTCGTTATGATTAGAGACCCCAAA
>ML813097.1:46174-73911 GCA_009831015.1 Picea engelmannii
GATGCCAAGATCAAGAGACTCTTGGTGAGATGCCAAGAGAAGGGACCTTTGGTGAGATGCCAAGGTCAGATCTTTGGTGAGATGCCAAGAGCAAGAGAGAGGTCGAGCTGAGAAAAGAGACAACATTTGTTGAAGGAGAGCACGCATCCCAAGGAAAAGAGAAGTACGGATTTCGAGACAGCAGACAGCAAGGAAGAACAGGCCATACCATACAGATTTGTGGAGGTCGTACAACATTTAATGTGCACAGAAATCGAGGAGGACAGCAGCTGCAATTTCTGAGAGTATTGGCATGCATTCCAAGGTTGTTGTACAGCATTTATTGGCACAGAAATTGAGGTAACTGCTGTAATAAATTTCTGAGTGTATTTCCGTACAGTCTGTATAGTTTGGCACGAATCTTGCGGGTCGTACCGCATGATTTACAAGGATTTGTTCATGTTGGGTTTTCCGTACAGTCTTAGCAGATTTTTGGCACAAATTTTGGGACAGTCCGTACAACATTAATTGCTTGGATAGCCATACAGTTGCACGGACAGAAATCGAGGAGCATTTTCCAAGACTGTTCAAAAGGATTTTAGTGAAAGAAAGTCCAGATAAGTTTGTGTAAATTTCTGAAGATGAATATGTTGTAAAAGAAATTTCTCAAAAGCTCATAAATAATAAAAAGCCCTCTCTCACTGGTTTTCCCCTTCTGGTTTTTTCCAGGGTCGAAGTTAGACCGAAAATCTTTGTGTCCATATTTTCTGAGTTTTGCATATTGTTGATATTTTATTTCTGCGTTGAAAACGATGTTCAGAATCCTCATGTTTCAGTTTTGAAGTTTATTTTTTGTTAAGTTTGTATATGTTGAAACAGTGCTAAGACATATGCTGAAACAATATTGAGACATATGCTGAAACAGTACTGAGACATATGTTGAAACAGTACTGAGACATATGTTGAAACAGTGTTGAGACATATGTTGAAACAGTACTGAGACATATGCTGAAACAATGCTGAGACATATGTTGAAACAGTGTTGAGACATATGTTGAAACAGTGCTGAGACATATGTTGAAACAGTGCTGAGACATATGCTGAAACAGTGTTGAGACATATGCTAAAACAGTACTGAGACATATGTTGAAACAGTGTTGAGACATATGCTGAAACAGTGTTGAGACATATGTTGAAACAGTACTGAGACATATGCTGAAAAAGTGCTGAGACATATGCTGAAACAGTACTGAGACATATGCTGAAACAGTGTTGAGACATATGCTGAAACAATACTGAGACATATGTTGTAACAGTGCTGGAACATATGCTGAAACAGTGCTGAAACTGGGTTTGGCATTTAACTTTGGCTGAAAAATCAGCAAGACTGAAACTGGGTTGGGGTCTGAAATTTTTTAACACAGACCGAAATGGAATTTTTGGACATCTTATCCATGGGCGCGGCCTACCGATATGTCGTCCAAATCGAGAAGAAGCTCAAACAAAAGACACGGAAATTTGGGCCTAGGAACCCCTCACAACAAAAGCCAGGAAAGGGTGGCCCCAACCCACAGAACAAAGGACAAAGCAAATATGGACAGTATCAGGACAACCAGTCCAAGCCGCAAGCAAAGAAGGACATCGGAAAGACAAAGAAAGATATCGGGAAGTGGTGCGACTTCCATAAGAGCCCTTGGCATAACACTGTTGACTGTTGCTCAAAGCAGTCATTAGTGGCCAAAGTGAAAGCCTCTGAATCATATGCGGGTTTAGACTCTGAGACAGAACCAGAAAGGGGAAGATGGATCATTGACGCGGAACCCAGTGCCACCATTGCTACCACCAAGATCCAGCCTGGTGAACCAAACAAGCCAGAAGAAGGAGAACGCCTCTTCCATTCACAGATGTGGGTAAAAGGCACCCCATTGCACTTCATCATGGATAGCAGTAGCCAGAAGAACCTCATCTCAGCAGAGGTCATCAAGCAGTTGGCCCTGCTAACAACACCACACCCACAACCCTACACCATTGGATGGCTTTGCCAAGGAAGTGATCTCTGCATCAGCCAACAATGTCGACTGTCATACGACATCAATCCCTTCAAAGATGAGGTATTGTATTATGTTTCTCCTCTCGAAGTTTGTGATGTTCTTTTGGGCCAACCTTGTTTATGGAAACGTCATGTTGTATATGAGTCTAGGCCTCATAGTGTTATTATTACTTTGAACAGGAAATTGTACAGGATACCTGAGGCAATCCCACCTAGTATTGTTTCCTTGATCTCTGCTAAGAAATGCAGGAAGGTCATTTCTCAGACGGGGAAGTTTGTCTTCTTCATGATTCACTCTTAGAATAAGCGAAATATCACAGCCACATCCAGGGTCTCTGCAGCCAACCTCTCCACATAGTAGAAGCAATTAGATAAGGTCATGGAAGAATACTCGGATATCTTCTCCTCACCTACTGGGGTACCTCTGCACTTCCAGGTCAAGCACCCCATCGATCTGACCCCCGGCGCACCGCTGCCCAATGGGCCAGTCTATCACCGCTCTCTGTTATAGAATGAGGAGATCAAGCGACAGATCCAAGAACTACTCCACAAGGGGCACATCCGTCCCAGCTCATCACCTTGTGGGAGCCCAATCATGTTGGTACAAAAGAAAGATGGAACCTGGCGACTCTGCATTGATTACCGGACTCTAAATAAAATCACAGTAAGAAACCGGTACCTGATTCCCGAATCGACAACCTCCTTGATCAACTCACAGGGGCCAAATACTTTAGTAACATTGATCTGAAGTCTGGCTACCACCAGGTCCCGATAGAACAGACAGATGTATGGAAAACCGCCTTCAAGTCAAAGGAAGGCCTTTTTGAATGGTTGGTCATGCCCTTTGGTTTGAAAAATGCTCCATCCACCTTCATGAGGATGATGGATGATATCCTACAACCATTCACCAATACTTTTGTAGTGGTGTATCTGGATGACATTCTCATTTACAGCAAGACTTGGGCCGAACACTTACAGCATATTCAGTAGGTTTTGCACACCCTGCAGCAGCATAAGTTATATGCCAACTTGGAAAAATGCTCCTTCGGCATGGACAGGGTCCATTACCTGGGCTACATAATTGATCAGCAAGGCATACATGTGGATCCAGCCAAGATCCAAGTCATCTGTGACTGGCCAGCCCCAACCACACTCACTAAGATTTGGAGCTTCTTGGGCCTTGCCAATTTCTACCGCAGGTTCGTGTTGGGATTCTCCCATATTACATGGGCCCTAAGCTAAATAACCAGGGGTGGTGGTAAGGTGAAATTTGCGTGGGGTCAGTCCCAACAATAAGAATTCAACAATTTGAAGCAACACTTGTGCTCAGCCCCAGTACTTTCACTACCAGAACTGCAACGGCCCTTTGAGATCGAGACAAATGCTTCAGACTATGCGGTGGGCGTCGTTCTCACTCAGTATGGCCACCACGTAGCCTATCATAGTGAGACACTATCAGATGTTGTTCGTAAGTACCCTACTTTCGACAAAAAAATGTACTCCATTGTACAAGCTTTCCGCCAGTGGAGACATTACATTCTTGGGAAGGAGATAGTCATCCACACTGATCATAAGCCATTGTAGTTCATGCAGACACAAGGAAAATTGCAGAATGATCACCATCAAAAGTGGTCCACATACTTGCAGCAATTCCACCTTAGCATCAAGTATAAAACAGGAAGCACCAATTGCGTCGTTGGTTGCCTCAGTAGACCGCCAATAGCGGCACTCACCATGGTGCTAGACTCATGCGGCCATGAGACCTCTGGATGGCCCCGACTCTACGAGACAGACCCGGACTTCGCCACCACCTACCAAATGTTGGGTGCAAATGCAATTGTCGATAATTTCCATCTTCAGGATGGGTTGTTGTGTCATCTAGGCCATATCTATGTTCCATCAAGCGAGCGAGAAAATATGATATGGGAATCCCACTACAATTGGGTGGTAGGACACTTCAGCATTGAAAAGATAGTGGCGATGCTACAGAAACATTTCTACTCGTCGAAACTTCGACAGGAGGTCAGCAACTATATCAGGTCATGCACTGCCTGCGCTATTGCCAAACCAACCACTAAGAAACAGGGCATGTACACCCCTCTTCCTACTCCTGACAGGCCATGGGAATCCATGTCAATGGACTACATGTCGGGCCTCCCATCCACAAAGCGGGGAAATGACTATGTTTTTGTGGTTTTTGATCGCTTTTCTAAGATGGCGATTATGGTTGCCTACAAGAAGAACATCACAGCAGAGGCCAGCGCCAAGATCTTCTTTGAACGAGTCTCAGTACATTTTGGAATCTCACAAACCATTATCTTAGATCAGGACAGACGATTTATCATCACATTCTGGTCGAGCCTCTGGTCACTGTTGGACACCAAGCTTACCAAATCCACGGCCTTCCACCCCCAAACAGATGGCCAAACTGAATTCGTCAATCAAATGATTGTGCATATCTTTCGCATGTATAATTAAAAGCACCCTCGCACATGGGATGAGAGCCTTCCCTATGTCCAACATAGCTACAACCAAGCCCTGCATAGCTTAACTGGCCACATCCCCTTTCAGGTGGGGTTGGGATTCCAACCATCGGGTCCCATAGATGTTGCAATTCCTCTTGTGGTCACCTCGACCGACTCATCTCCTGCTCCAACTGAAGCTGACAAAGCCACCTGGTTCATTGAGCGAATCCAGCACATCTACCAACAGGTTCAGGATATCCTACAGAATTTCGATGACAAGTAAAAGCAGTGCCATGATCAACATCGGGTGCCACATAAGTTTCAGGTGGGCGACAAAGTTTGGTTGCACTTGCAGAAAGAACGCCTTACGAGACCCCATCGGAAGCTTCGCCCACTCTGTTATGGGTTGTACACCATCACCAAGGCCGTGGGAGATAATGTTTTTGAGCTCAACATTCCTCCTTTCCTTGGCTTGCACCCAGTGTTCAACGTGGATCTCCTTCGCCCTTATTTCCCACCATTATTGGACACCTCAGACGTAGCAGAGCAGCTGAAACCAACAGATCTCAACCTCGATTGCATAAAACATGCATCCAACAATCATATTTTAGACACACAGATCAAGGGCACTTGATAGCAAAGGATCCAGCTTTATCGAGTTGTCAAAACAGGGTAGCTCCTGCACCAAGGCAAGTGGATCACCCGGGGCCAAATTCAGCATAAATTTCCTCATCTTATGGGGGAAATCAACGCAATGGATACCATTTATTCCTAAGGAGGGAGGATTTATCTAGGTGTATATCGATGGCCACCCACCTTTTCCAACTGGCTCAAAACAGTTTTCTGACAATTTTGGCAATTTACTATTTTTAGCAGTTTTAACTTCTGGGGCCATTTTGAGGGCATAAATGAAGGTTTTTCGGGATAGATATTCTCAATTATAGTTGAAGGAATGATTGAGTCCCCAAAATGAATCTCCTCGATGATACCTTTCCAACGGGCTCTCATACGCTTAAAACAGAGATCGTATGCAAAAGTTACGACCCCGGGAAGTTGATGTACTAACTTACCCAAACGGGGCCCACATGACTTTTGGTGCTTCATCTCCTAGGGTTAGGTTTTTGGATGTCTAGGGTTTTTGGCATTCCTGTTTATTGTAAAAAGGCCTTCAGAGCCTCATTTTAATCATCTTCTTGCGAATGAGCGCAACTGACACATCTCTTCTTAGAGATAAGCCACCACCATTCCAGCAAGCTTGTTTTCGTTGCATTTTACAGTTTTAGCTTATTTCCTTATTGAATAGAAAACTAGTTTTATTGTATCTCTATTATTTTGTGTTAAGCATATTTTAATAATATGTAGTCATTTAGTTATGCTCATAAAATCTGGATCAATATCATTTAAGAATAAGAAACATGTACTTGAACATAACACAACAAATGAATAAGTAATCAACAAAATTTTCACTAGCTCATATCATAAACAGAAAAGATCAATTTTGCATTTTGAAAAAGAATAGACATACATTCAAGTAAGACAAGATTGTATAGAAGATAGAAGAGAAATCTAACCATGATATATCCATTTCAATTAGTACAAAATGAAACATATTCCATTCCTTACTGATAGAAACAAAGTTTTGATATCTCCACTTACAACCCCCTTAATTTCTCCTTCTGTAGATGTTATATAGAAAAAGTACATAATTATCAAGATCCAAAAGAAATGGATCTGAAAACCTCATCATCCGTATTTATTTTATTGTTTCAAATAATCAAGGAGGAGATAGGATCTTGTCTCCAAGTCGAATTGATGAGGTGGCTCATCAATTGTTGTCTATGAGTTATTTTAGGAAAATAAATCTAGCAAATTCCTGAAAAAATAGGGTACAAATATCTCTTTGTATCTCCAAAACCATGATATATGTGTAAAACTTGAGAGAGGTTTTTGTAAATCAGTCTGTTCTTGACAAAAACCTTTTTCGAAGTTTTAAAATTCATCTCCATTTTCTCGAAAAACATGCCTAAAATTAGTGTCTAAAACGGGAAATTGATTTTGGAAAAATCCTGAAAAATAGGCCTCAAAGATCTATTTGAATCTCTTGAACCGTGATATATTTTTCAAAATGGAGAGAGGTTTTTTCTAAATCAATATGTTGCTGACAAAAACATTTTCCAGCTTTTTAAAATTCATCTCTGGTTTCACAGAGAATGTTCCCAAAGTTGGTGTCTAAAATAGGAAAAAACAACAAGCTACAGGAAGGTTTTGGTAGCGCCTTTCTTTTCATGCAGATTTTGATATTTTGCTTTGTTGATGCATCCCCTATTTTTTCTTGATGTCCACTATAATATTCCTCAAGTGCGGTTTGATTTAAAACAATTGACAGCTTGAGATTTCTTCTTCTCATTTCATCTTTAGAACTAACTGTCTGTGGCACTTGTAACTATTTTTTTGTTTTATGTGTAATTTTCTCATCATCATCATCATCGAACACAATGAAATTGTCCTTCTTCAAAGAAGGCTTGAATAAGGCTTTGGAATAGAGTCTGAGTTTGTTAGTTTCCCTGGTTTTAGGTCTGCTTTTGTAATCTGGAACTCTTTCACCATTTTCCACCTTACTCTGTTTTTTATCAATGTTCTTCTTTACATGTTCATCACTATAATCTTTTCCAGGTTCTGGCTTAACTTATAGAAACTGTGTTGTTCTTTGTTTTTCCATCTTCCTTGTCCAAACTCTGTCTAAACTCGTATATCCATGTCCAAAAACAGGGGATTCAAATTCATGTTTGATTTCAACGTCTTGTTGCAGTTGGAGCTTCCTTTTGTTAGACCTAGTACTTGTAGATATAGAGGGGTCTCCTTGTGACATTGCAGAACTTTTAGAGGCATTCCTTCTCAATTTTTGAGGTTGTGGATTTATTTTTTGGAGTATTTATTTATTTAGATCCTTGTTCTTCCAATATTAATGAACTCAACAATGCATTCCAAGACATTCGAACCTCACTTAATGCATGCAGAGCCAGGTTTTTGATTAATCTTTGATGAAACAAGCTCTTGCTAGCATTTTTAGGATGAGTATAAACCCCTTTTGACATATTTGTTAAACTCTTTAGCAAATAAAGAGGTAAACACAGAGTATTATCACCATTTAAATTCATTAATAATCATATGTGATAACAATGAATAGTTGAAAACCTTCTCTCACAGGTAATGTACCTTTGAATTATGGCCAAAGTAGTTTTCCATTCCTCTTTCAACCATTTATGTGGAATGCCCTGGCTCCAATCCAAGTCATGGTGCTCTGGAACAAGAAACTGATTGACTAAATTAGCAGGTATCTTATCTTTCTTTCACCATCTCTCTTCATACATTGACACTCTACATGCAGCCGGGATGAAATGTTCATTAACATGAATCAACAGGTTTCCCAATATTGTTTCATAGCCATTGAAATTCTGAGCAAAAATCATGGAGATGCCTTCGTGATACCCCTTGAATGTACAACAGAACTCATACCACCCAAGGTTCTTGAATTTATGCAATATTTTAGGGAAGGCTTCGAGCAATTCCACCCCTTCTAGTTCTAATCGACTGATCTATCCACCCTTTTTAAGAGCCATAACCTGTAATTGTTGGGGTTTCAGATCAACAATAGATTTAGAGTCTCCTGGATAAATGAGCAATTGGAAGAATATTTTCTATCTGCAAAACACTTGTTAGTTTATTAACTAGAAATCAACACAAACTGAACCATGACAATTTGTGTTTTCATATCATGGCCTGGAACCCTCGATTTGACGTAGAATTGGCAAGTACAAAACCCGATCTCTTTGAATCATTACCTAACCGCAATTCATGATTTGATTAGAATCATAACGGTGTTTGATCCTTCTACATGATCTCAAGATTTCTGACACGATATTTTGGGATTTGGCACATTTGGAATAATGATGATTTTAGATGCGACAAGAATAACAGTGTTCTTGTAATGCCTTCCTTTAATTCATTTTTTTTCAAATTTAAACAAGAAATGGCTCTAAATCATGATGTAAGATACTCTAAAAAATCTTAATTCAAACTTAATCTCACCAATGCATGACAAAAATACTAAAGAAAACAATAAAATCACACCATAAGGTATAGAAGAAATGAGTCAAAGGGGGAAAAAGGCAAACAAAGCATGGTAGAAAAGGGTAATTTGTGGATGAAAAAGTCATGAAAAATTCAAGGACTAACACATGCTATGATTATTTTGTACTAAAGCCTTGATCATGAGAGCCATGCTATCATGCACACAATAAACATGTCACTAATATAAATCATTCCAAAATCTTTTAAAGATGAGAAAAGGGACTTATTCAATAACATTAGCTTGATGGGCACTTCAACAAGGCCTTCTCAAGAGAAAAGGACCATTGTCACATTCGTAAGGCATGCAAAGGAGCCTTTACAATTATCAGTCAAATCCTCATTTCAAGGGATATATCAAATCCATTGAGTCATGAGCATTTAAACACAATTTATGCAATATAGCTAATTAGAGCAAGTCACTATTTGTTTGTCTTCTAAGCATAAACATTCTCACTACTAATACATATGATCAACATGTCACTGAGAGAAACCATTCACGGACCATCCATAATGAGAAAAGGGACATACCAACATCAAAGCATTATAGTATAACCAAGCCATTTTGGTAAGGTCCCTAGGAGCCACATGATGTTTAAAAGCATTATATTTATCAATGCACAAATAATCCAAAGGATTCATATATCATCACAATGGGGATTGTCATCCAATTGAGCTCAAAGCAACCTCATACAACAATTAAGTCATGAGTATTCACACACAAACACAATATTAGTGATTGAAACAAGTCCATTCAAATGATTTCAGAATTTTAGTAAGAGTGCTCTTAATGTGAGGTGTGCGATCATTGTTTACCTTTGCATGTTTTGAGAGTACACAAACATCCATACATGTACAATGATATGAAGCATAGATGTTTGAACTCTTGCAATATTTTATACATCATTAGTGTTCTCATGCCAATAATCAATGATGAAAGGGAAGGAGTGAATCAGTTATTGATGACTCAATTGAATGAGACCACTTTCATGAAAGAGACAAGATTGAATAAGGAGCGAGTGTTGGCGTATCTAATATTTTTATGAAAACCAATAACTTCAAGAGACTAAGAGAACTAAGAGGGTATGACCAAGCAAGGGTCATCCCAATTTAGAGGTTCAGGGTTCGAGCTGCAAAATTAGTTAATCTGGATACACAGAGGAGTAGCTCGATACAGGCTGCTAAGCATGTGCACGTCGGACGTGACGGGAAAATGGCACAATGGCACAAGGTGCTCAAATGCCTTGCGAATTGGTTCAAATTCGATTACTTGAGATTAAGACCATTTTTCTTCAGATCGAGTGACCCATTTCAATTTTACGCATTCAATGCTCGAATTGCCTTCTAAAGTGGCCTAATTCTGGGAAATAACATACTTCTTAGCCTATCCTCATTTTGCGAAGACATGATTTTTGCTCAAGAAATAAATACATAACGCTCCAAGCAGTATCTATTGTACAATAGTTACAAAAAAGAAGACCTTCCCCCTAAAACTAAAAGTAAGTAAATAAGAACTAAAAACTTTTAAAGTGGCCTCGAGACACCACTTCAACAACTCTAATCTCTTCATAAAAGCAAGTGCCAGTGTCCCCTGTGAGGGCCTTTTTTTACATTAGATCAGCTTCCACATTTAATTCCCTAAAAATGTGCATGAACTCAATACTATCAAAAGTTGCTACACACTCCCGGATTCTTTGCCCCCAATGTTGATGAACAATGTTTCTTAATTTCCCTTTTCTCATTGCCCAGTTAATGATGACCTAGGAATCCCCAAAAACCTGTAAACACTCCAAATCGAACTTTAAATACATTGTCAACAAAGCCCATAAACCCAACATCTTCACTTTTGTGTTTGTGACGATTCCTCCACCCATCCAACCCCTGAAAAATCTTGAGTGATTCTCTTGCAAGACAAAACCAGCACTACAAACTCCCCCTTGAGTTGCTCCGTCAAAAAAGCCTTTGACAAGGATCTCTGACGATGGTAAATCGTAAATAGTCCTAACAAATTTCTCTCTGGGTTGCTTCTGATATTCTTTGAAAGAGTTGATGATTTTAATAACACATAGATCCAAGGAAAGTGCCTTATTATTGAACAATATAGTGTTCCTATAAGTCCAAATGCCCCAACAGGTGAAACCAGGGAGAGCCTTCAATGTTTTATTTTCGTTTATCCATTGCTGCAAATTGTTTTCCAGAGACCCCTCACCCCATTCGATAACAAAATCCAGTAAACTTTTCGGCAAGAACCAAATGTCCCTAGTAAAGGCACATTGAACAAAAAGATGTTCTATAGTTTCTTCAACAGATTTGCACAAATAACAAAAACCACGACCCTGCCATCCTCTCTTTACCAACGAGTCCCATGTCAGTATCTTCTTGTCCAGAAATAAATTCAGCCTACTGAAAAACCCCTGGGGCACTCAAATTATACATAATTAACCACTCAAATCTGTAGATCCAACAAATTCTAGTCGGATTTAAAGCAAATTTAAATAGAAAACATTACTGGAAAACAGTTAGATTGCGGCTAATTTAATTACAATATAGTTAAAATTTTCCATTATCTAATGTTTTGTTTTAATAAAATAATTAATAGATTTTATGATACACTTGTAAAAATAAATAAAATTATATATATATAAGTAATTAATTTTTTTAAACTAGAAAACTTTTAAAAAATTATAGGAACTTTCCTCATGTTGCCACTCTAAAAAATTTATTGATTTTGTTTCCTTAATAAATTATTATTAGTCCTCGTTGAAGGCCTAGGGACTATAGCAATGAGTCGAGCATTGACTCACTATTAATTTGTCCTTTGACTTCAATTTTTCCTTGCATTTCCAAGGTTGAACATAGGAAATTCTTATTAATAATTTTATTGAAATTAAAATAAATTCAAAAACTTTATTTTTCTAGGTTTCTATTGGATTTCAACTTCAATCCCTTATTGCAGGGGTGGCAGTGTTCATTAATTGGTTCTCCATTTCTCCAAGGCTATGTGGTGGCGTTCAATAATACGGTTCTCCATAGCAATGTCATATTCTCCATCTCCAAAGCTCCACAATGGCACGTTGACAGTTGGATAATAATATTTTACAGATAAAAAAACAACTTTGCATCCCTTGACAAGTTTGCAGCAATTGTTGTCATATTAGCGCCTTTCATGTGATTTGAGGTAGAGGAAAAAATGAGCGGTGTTGATCCAGATTTATGAGCGGAACAAACTAACTAACAGACTAAATACAATAACACAAAGATACAGAGAACAACAACAGATATCCAGTGAACAATAACTTCTATTGAATAAATGAAATAGACTGAAACTGTAAAACTGCAGAATTGAAAACAACTTGCTCGAATGGTGGTAGTTATCTTTGAGAAGAGATGTGGTTGCTACGTGCATCTGTCTGAGAAGAATGATTACAATGAGGTTCCAAAGGCCTTTATAACATTACTCATGAATGCCAAAACCCTATACATCCAAAAACCTAACCCTAGGAGATGAAACGCCAAAAGTTATGTGGGCCCCGCAGGGTAAGTTGGTACCTCGACTTCCCAGGGTCGTAAATTTTGCATACGACCTTCATTTTAGGCGCGTGATAGCCCATTGGAAAGGTATTTTCAAGAACTACACATTATTCTGTCAAAACCTGACTCTGTGTATAGTTTGATTGTGGCAAGCCAAAAAAACATTGTTTAGGGCCCCATAACGGACCTAGAAGTACAGAAAGATGTGCTGACATGAAAACTTACAAAATAAGACAGTTGGATTAGATGAGCGGCCACCAGTATCCACCTGGAATATGTGTAGGGCTTCAGACATCCTCAAAAGTATAGGACCCACAATTACAAAGAAGTACAGAAGAACGTCCTAAACTAAAAATTGTCAAGAGGAGTCGGTTGGAATAGGTGGGTGGCCATCAATATCCACCTGGATCAGTCCTCCCCCTTAGGAAGCAATGGTCTCCATTGCATTGAGTTCCCCCATCAGGTGAGGAAACTTTTGTTGAATTTGGCCCCGGGTGAGCCACTTTCCTTGGTGTAGGAGTTGTCCTACCTTGACAACCCAGTAAAGATGGATCCTCTGCTGGCGAGTACCCTTGACCTGTGTGTCCACTATCTAATCTATGGATGCATGTTCCATGCAGTTAGGGTTGATCTCGGTTGGTGTCAACTGTTCTGCGATCTCTGAGGTGTCCAATAATGGTGGAAAATATGGCCGAAGGAGGTCCACATTGAACACTGGGTGCAAGCCAAGGAAGGGTGGAGTGTTGAGTTCAAAATCATTGCTACCCACATCCTTGGTGATAGTGTAAGGCCCATAGAGAATTGGAAGAAGCTTTTGATGGGGCCCTATAAGGCGCTCTTTCTGCAAATGTAACTAGACCTTGTATCCCACCTGAAACTAGTGTGGTACCCTGTGTTGATCATGGCATTTCCTGTACTTAGCATTGGCTTTCTGTCAAGAGGAGCCAATTTGAATAGGTGGGTGGCCACCAATATCCACCTGGATCAGTCCTCCCCCTTAAGAAGAAATGGTCTCTATTGCGTTGAGTTCCCCCATCAGGTGAGGAAACTTATGTTGAATTTGGCTCCGGGTGAGGCACTTGCCTTGGTGTAGGAGTTGCCCTGCCTTGACAACCCGGTAAACCTAGATCCTTTGTTGGTGAGTGCCCTTGACCTGTGTGTCCACTATCTTATCAGTGGATGTTTGATCCATGCAGTCAAGGTTGAGCTCTATTGGTGTCAGTTGTTCTACGATCTCTGAGGTGTCCAATAATGGTGGAAAATATGGTCGAAGGAGGTCCACAATGAACATTGGGTGCAAGCCAAGGAAGGGCGGAGTGTTGAGCTCAAAAGAATTACTACCCAAATCCTTGGTGATAGTGTAAGGCCCATAGTGAAGTGGGCAGAGCTTCCGATGGGGCCCTGTAAGGCACTCTTTCTGCAAATGTAACCAGACCTTGTCTCCCACCTGAAACTAGTGCGGTACCCTGTGTTGATCATAGTGTTGCTTCTACTTAGGATTGGCTTTTTGTAAAATCTCATGGACCTGTTGACAGATGTGTTGAATCTGCTCAATGAATCTAGTGGCTTTGTCAGACTCATAATGAACATGGGAATATTATGCTTGTGTGGTTGCAAGAGGTAGTGCAACATCAATGGGACCCAAGGGTTGGAATCACAACCCACCTAAAATGGACTATGGATGGTGGAGTTATGGAGAGCCATGTTGTAGTTGTATTGAACATAGGGAACACTATCATCCCATGTACACAGATGCTTAGAGTTGTACATGCATAGGATGTGCACAATCATCTGATTGACGACCTTTATTTGGTCATCGGTTTGGGGGTGGAAAGCAGTAGATTTAGTGAGCTTGGTGTCCAACGGTGACCAGAGACTCGACCAAAATGTGTTGAGGAACATGTTGTACCGATTGGAGATGATGGTCTATGGTATCCCAAAATGGACCCACACTCGTTCGAAGAAGAGCTTGGCAGTATCTATCACTGTGATGCTCTTCTTGCAGGTTGTGAGGATGGCCATCTTCGAAAACCGATCAACTACCACAAATACACAATCATTGCCTTGTTTGGTGGACAGAAGGCCAAACATGTAATCCATCGAGATGGATTCCCAAAGCCTCTTGGGACTAGGAAGAGGGGTGTATAAGCCTTGCTTGTTTATGGTTGGCTTGGGAATGGCACAGGAAGTTCAAGATATGATATACTTGATGACGCCATGTCGAAGTTTTGGCCACTAAAATGTTTATGTAAAACGACCACAGTTTTCTCCATGCCAAAATGTCCTGCCATCCGACTATAGTGAGCCTCCCAAATTAGCTTTGCACGCTCGCTTGCGGGAACATAGAGATGGCCCAAATGGCATAACAGTCCATCCTGATTGTGAAAATCGATGACATTCGCGCATGGACCCAAGAGCTGGTAAGTGGTGATGAAGTCCAAATCTTGTTGATAAAGTTGGGGAAACTCATATGCCTCATGTCCATAGGAATGGAGCACGGTGGTGAGTATATCCACAGGAGGTCGACTAAGGCAGTGAGCAACATGATTTGTTCTCCCTACCTTATACTTGATGTTGAGATGGAACTAGTGCAGGTAGGTGGACCACTTATGATGGTAGTCATCCTGCAACTTCCCCTGTGTCTGTATGAACTACAAAGGCTTGTGATAAATGTGGATGATTGTATCATTTCCCATAATGTAATGTTTCTAGGACCAGGGTGTCGCCAGTCATCAATACATTCTAGTAACCAATAGCCTCTTTTTTAGGGAAAATATCTTCCCTAGCATCAGTTTGAAGTCTTTTGGCAGCAAGCACAAAGTTATGGTATGAATTGAAAGATTGGGTGACAGAGGGATTGATTGCGACTAATAAGCTCATGGCCCTTATTGCTAATCTTCTTTTAGGTATATAGATTGCTAAAGAAGCTCTTGCAGATGATATTGTTTCACCGTTATCCAGTCTTTAGAGGGAAGAATCATCAACAGTTGTTACCATTGACAGAGAGCGGTTATTGTGCTTCTATAGGGAAGGAACCACAGCGATTGGCAAGCAAGGGAGAGAGGCAAAGCTCCATCGAGTCAAAATAAATGAGAGGAACGAGGATATGTGATCCAAAATGGATCCAGGAAGGCCAAAATTTCAAAGATCTCATAATCATATGAAACTAGCGCCATTTTGTAGGGCTCGTAGTGTCGATTCTAACCATATATTTTTTTCTTGAAAATGGACACTGTATGCGAAAGTTATCGCGTTCTGAACTTTTTCCCAAAAAGGGAAAAAGTCAAAGGTCAAAATCAACTAGACAAAGGTTGTACAGTTGATGTGGCAGATGATATAAGCAGTACATCGTGATGACTTCAGTAGGGTGACGTGACAGCACCATGAGCTGACACATGTTAGTCATTTTTTATATTTTCAGGGATTATTTAGCCCAATAAAAAAAGTGACACGTGGCACTGTACGGAAGTGACACGGGGCAATACAAAAATATGACATGACATTTTACATAAGTGACATGTGGCAGTATAGAAGGATGATGTGACATTGTACAGACGATGGTGTGGAACTATACGGATGATGACGTGGCAGCTGATTGGGCAGGTTGGCGTGGTAGCTGACTAGGCAAGATCGCGTGGCAGTACGGATACTAACTCGGCATGTTCACGTGGTGGATGACTGGGAAAGATGACGTGGTGAGGGCCAATGACGAGGTGACACGTGGCCTAATGCAGAGGCACCACATGGCACCTTCTGGAAGGTTAAAGTGGTTTGGCGATTTCTGCCAAATCTAGCAGTTAGCACCAAATCTGGCAGGAATCCTTCAAATCTGGTGAAATCCGGCTAAATTTGTCTAACTGTCGCTAAATTTGGCGGAGTCTGGCTTATTTAGTCAGGCAAAAAAATCGAGAAAAAGGAGTTGTTTGGCACGTAGTTCAAGACTGTACAGACTGTACAAATTTGACAAGGTGCAACATTGGGATTTGTGCCAAGGGGAGGCATTGAGGGCCTATTCAGAAGTAGGTCGACTTCATACTCAAAAGTTGCAGAATTTGAAGGGGAGTCTGAATATGGATTATGTTTTTTCATTCGAGTAGTTGAACATAAAAATGCCTCCAAAGCCCAACATGTCAAGCCAAGCATAGCCAAGTTCATACTCAAAAGTCTCAGAATTACCTGTTGCATCCATTGGTGATGTTTGTTTCTGTACGGAAGTTGCAGATCTGAAAGGTGGTTTCAGGAGTTGTTATGTAATCCTTTATTGATATTGTTTTAAACATTAAATATTAATAAGAATCCTCCCACTGAAGACAAAGGCCTGGAGATGTAGGAATATTTGTGTCGAACTCCATTATCAATCTTTGGCATTATGGTTTGTTGTTCTTAATGTTTACTTTATGGTCTGCATTCTTTACGATGGCTACAACATTCATTCACTAAAATCTTCTTCTTCTCTTAATTCCTAAATGGTAAATCAACTCATGCATAAACTTAACCATAGTCTTTAAAAGATCATTTTTGGATCAAGTGGTATCAGAGCAGGTTGACACTCGGTTGTTTGAGTTTGCATGATTACTAGGGAAAAGTTAAGCGGTGGTGAAGGAGAGCTTGTAGAAGGAGATCGAGAGATTGGATCAAGATGAGGACATATCAAATTGAGAACATGGCATCAGAAGAAGGACTTTTTCAAAAGGAAAGAGAGTTTCAAATAACTTTCTTTGCTATGCAAAGATGGTAAAAGTGTTGTATCATGATTACTTGGAATAGAAGAGACCGGTTCAAGGGGAATATTCAAAGCAAGCCAAAAGTGAAGAAGGAGAGGACCCTCCAAAATCTCCTCCTTCACCTCCTTCATCTCCATCTTCTTCTTCTTCTTCAAGTACAAGTTCATATACTACTTCTTCAAGAAAACATTCTCATAAACATAAGTCTGATATGCCATTACTTAAACTTGATGTAAAATTTGTTTTTCCTATGTATGATGGCGAAGTTAATGCTGAGAAACTTGATAACTGGGTTAGACAGATGGAGGTATATTGTAATGTGCGGCAAATCAAATATGAGGCAACCAAAATCAGATTGGCATTGCTTCGTCTTGAAGGCATATCTCTCATCTGGTGGCAAAGTAAGATGCAACATGTTACTCAGCAAGTTGGTATGATTTTTCCATCATGGCATGATTTTATTTCCACACTTAGAAAACAGTTCTATCCATTGGGATATAAGGAAAAGGATTTAATTAAATGGCAAAGTCTTAATTTAAGAAAAGGATAGTCAATGCATGAATATACAAATGAATTTCGTAAGATGGCTTTGATGTTAGATGTTCCATTGATTACACAAGAAACTCTTATGATGTATATAGGAGGTTTGCCTACTTATATTTGTAATATTGTGTTTATGTTTGGACCTACTAATCTCTATGAGGTTTATGTTCAAGCAACATATATTGAAGCAGGAAAAACTAGAGTTGGTGTATCAGGGGAATCATCTTCAAAGAAAGATGGCAAAGGCAAAGGGAATGGGAAGAAAGCAAATTCAGCGACAATAAAGGAAGAGAAGCTCTCTTGCAAGCATTGTAAGAAAGAAGGGCACGATGATGAGCATTGTTGGCAATTTCACCCAGAGAAAAGACCGAAGTGGTTCAAAGAAAGGAAAGGGAGCCAAAAAGTTGCAACAGCAACACGGCCAATAGACTTGGGGTCAGATTCAAGTGATGAGTTTAAGATTACAGCAGTTGGTTTGAGAGACAAAATTGGTGATGGTTATGATTCTAGAAGTAAATTGTTTCTTATAAGGGTAGTAACGAAACATACTAAGATCGATACATCGATAGATAGAGGATCTCAATCTAACTTAACTTTCAGAAGAAGTGGTTAAGAAATTGGGATTAAACACTAAGATGCATCACAAACCCTATTCACTAAAATGGATAAGCAAAGATCACAAATTGCCCATAACAAAGCAATGTACCATAAAGTTTGCAATTACATCTAAGTATGTGGATGAAGTAATATGTGATGTGGTGCCACTAGAAAAATGTGGAATGGTCTTACGTAGCCCTTATTTATATGATCACAAAGAAATCTTCTATATGGAACATAATCAATACCACTTGTTTAAGAAAGGCAATGAATATATTGTGCATGCTCATCACATAAAAGAAAATCAATCTCTTCTAACAATGGAACAATTAAAGAAGGAAGCTTATGCAAGCAATACACCTATAATTGTGCCAAGTAAAGCAGTTGATCTTAAGCATGAACATGAAATGGTTGTAGAATGGAATTCCAATCATACTTTGCTTCAAGATAAGTTAATGTCGTGCAATCCAGTCAAACATATGGGTTCAGTTTCAGTCATATTTCTGATGTTATTGTTGCTAATGTTTTCTACATGGATGGTAGTGGATTTAGTAAGATGTGAACAAGTTGAAATGGCTAACAATATGCTCTTAGTTGTCATGGTTATTATGAAATTGATTATGATGCGACAGGTGCATAGGACATAGTTTAAAGACAAAGGACAAGTAGGGAGGCCTATCCCACACTTGATGTCTGGTTAATACCCTTTTGGAGGACCAAAAGGTCTTAGTGGGGAGGAATGATCCAAAATGGATCCAGGAAAGCCAAAATTTGTAATTTATCAGAATTGGACGAAACCAACGCCATTGCGTAGGGCTCATCATGTCAATTCCAAACATATTTTTTTTCCAAAAATGGACACCGTATGTGAAAGTTATCGCATTGTGAAATTTTTCCCAAACAAACAAAAAGTGAAAGGTCAAAGGTCGTACAACTGATGTGATAGATGACGTCAACATGACATCATGATGACGTCATCATGACATCATAATGACGTTGGCAAAGTAACATGGAAACACCAAGAGCTGATAGGTGTCGGTCATTTTTGGCATTTTCAGAGGTGATTTGGCCCAATAAAAAAGTGACACATGGCACTATACGAAAGTGACATGTGGCAGTACAGAAGGATGATGTGGCACTGTACGGAAGTGACACGTGGAAGTCTGGAAGGATGGCGTGCCTCTATATGGACGATGATGTGGCACTGTACGGACAATACGTGACATGTACGGACGATGCATGGCACTGTACAGATGATGACGTGGCAGCTAACTAGGAAGGCTAACGCGACGGCTAACTGGGTAGGATGACATGGCATGTTGACATGGTGAGGGCCAATGAGGAGGTGACACGTGCCCAAATGAGGAGGAACCACATGGCACCTTCTGGAAGGTCAAATTGGTTTGGCGGTATCCGCCAAATCTAACGGTTACCATCAAATCTGGCGAGAATCCTCCAAATCTCACGAAATCCCGCTAAGTTTGCCTAAATGCTGCTAAATTTGGTGGAGTATGGATTATTTAGTTGGGCACAAAAATCGAGAAAAAAATAATTTTTTGGCACGCAATTTGAGACTGTACGAACTGTACGAATCTGACAAGGCACAGCATTGGGATTTGTGTTGAGGGCATGTTCAGAAGTAGGTCGACTTCATACTCAAAAGTTGCAGAATTTCAAGGGGAGTCTGAATATGGATTTTGTTTTTGCATCCGAGTAGATGAACAGAAAAGTGCCTCCAGAGCCCTAGATGTAGAGCCAAGCATAGCCGAGTTCATACACAAAAGTCTCAGAATTACATGTTGTGGCCATTGGTGATGTTTGTTTATGTCCAGAAGTTGCAGATCTGAAAGGTGGTCTCAGGAGTTGTTATGTAAGCCTTTCTTGATATGGTTTTAAGTATTAAAGATTAATAAGAAGCATCCCACTAAAGACAAAGGCCCGAAGACGTAGGAAAATTTGTGTCGAACTTCATTATCAATCTTTGGCGTTATGGTTTGTTGTTCTTAATGTTTACTTTATGTTATGCATTCTTTATGATGGCTACAACATGCATTCACTAAAATAATTTTCTTCTCTTAATTCCTAAATGGTAAATCAACTCATGCATAAACTTAACCATAGTCTTTAAAAGATCATTTTCGGATCAAGTTGTATCGGAGCAGGTTGACAGTTGGTTGTTTGAGTTTGCATGATTACCAAGGAAAAGCTAAGTCATGGTGAAGGAGGCCATGTCGGAGACAGTAAAAGTGTTGTATGATGATTACGTGGAACAGAAGAGACCGATTCAAGGGGAATCTTCAAAGCAAGCCTAAAGTGAAGAAGGAGAGGACCCTCTAAAATCTCCTCTTTCACCTCCTTCATCTCCATCTTCTTATTCTTCTTCAAGTACGAGTTCAGATACTACTTCTTCAAGAAAAAATTATTATAAACATAAGCCTGATATGCCATTACTTAAACTTGATGTAAATTTTGTTTTGCTTATGTATGATGGTGAAGTTAATGCTGAGAAACTTGATAATTGGGTTAGACAGATGGAGGTATATTGTAATGTGCAGCAAATCAAAGATGAGGCAGCCAAAATCAGATTAGCATCGCTTCGTCTTGGAGGAACAACTCTCATCTGGTGTAAAAGTAAGATGCAACATGGTACTCGGCAAGTTGGTAAGATTTTTTCATCGTGGCATGATTTTATTTCTGCACTTAGAAAACAGTTCTATCAGTTGGGATACAAGGAAATGAATTTAATTGAATGGAAAAGTATTAAGTTAAGAAAAGGACAATCAATGCAGGAATATACAGATGAATTTCATAAGATGGATTTGATGTTAGATGTTCCATTGACTCTTATGAAGTATATAGGAGGTTTGTCTATTTTAATTTGTAATGTTGTGTCTATGTTTGGACCTACTAATCTTGATGACGTTTTTGTTCAAACAACGTATATTGAAATAGGAAAAACTGGAGTTGGTGTATCAGGGGAATCATCTGGAAAGAAAGATGGCAAAGGCGAAGGGAATGGGAAGAAAGCAAATTCAGTGATAGCAAAGGAAGAGAAGCTCTCTTGCAAGCATTGCAAGAAAGAAGGGCACGATGATGAGCATTGTTGGCAATTGCACCTAGAGAAAAAATCAAAGTGGTTCAAAGAAAGGAAAGGGAGGCAAAAAGTTGCAACAACAACATGGCTAACAGACTTGGGGTCAGATTCAGGTGATGAGTCTAAGATTACAACAGTTGGTTTGACAGACAAAATTGGTGATGGTTATGATTATAGAAGTAAATTGTTTCATATAAGGGTCGTAATGAAACATACTAAGATCGGTACATTGATAGATAGTGGATCTCAATCTAACTTAATTTCATAAGAAGTAGTTAAGAAATTGGGATTAAACACTAAGATGCATCATAAACCCTATTCACTAAATTGGATAAGCAAAGATCGCAAATTACCCATAACAAAACAATGTACCATAAAGTTTGCAATTGCATCTAAGTATGTGGATGAAGTAATATGTGATGTGGTGCCACTAGAAACATGTGGAATGGTGTTAGGTAGCCCTTGTTTATATGATCGCAAAGTAATCTTCTACAGGGAACATAATCAATATCACTTGTTTAAGAAAGGCAATGAATATATTATGCATGTTGATCACATAAAAGAAAATCATTCTCTTCTAACAATGGAACAATTAAAGAAGGTAGCTTATGCAAGTAATACACCTATAATTGTGCCAAGTAACGCAGTTGATCTTAAGCATGAACATGAGATGGTTGTAGAATGGAAGTTCAATCATACTTTGCCTCAAGATAAGTTAATGTCATGCAATCCAGTGAAACATATGGGTTCAGTTTCAATCATATTTCTTATGTTATCATTGATAATGTTTTCTACATGGATGGTAGTGGATTCAGTAAGATGTGAACAAGTTCAAATGGCTAACAATATGCTTTCAGTTTTCATGGTTATTATGCAATTTATTATGATGCGACAGGTGCATAGGACAAAGATTAAAGACAATGGACAAGTGGGGAGGCCTATCTCGCACTTGATGTCTGGTTAATACACTTTTGGAGGACCAAAAGGTCTTAGTGGAGAGGAATGATCCAAAATGGATCCAAGAAGGCCAAAATTTTCAAGTTCTCAAAATAGGACAAAACCAACGGCATTGTGTAGGGCTCGTCGTGTTGATTTTGGCCATATATTTTTTTTCTCAAAAATGGACATCGTATGCGAAAGTAATCGCGTTCTGAACTTTTTCCCAAACACGCAAAAAGTCAAAGGTCAAAGTCAACTAGTCAAAGGTCGTACAGCTGACATGATAGATGATGTCAGCATGACATCATGATAATTTCAACAGGGTGATGTGGAAACACCAGGAGCTGACACATGTCAGTCATTTTTGGCATTTTCAGGGATGACTTGTCCCAATAAAAAAAAGTGACACATGGCATCGTACGAAAGTGACACATGGCATAGTATGGAAGTGAGACGTGGCAATACGAAAGGATGGCATGGAACTGTACATAAATGACACATGGCAGTATAGAAGGATGACGTGGCACTGTATAGACGATGATGTGACACTGCATAATGATACGTGGCACTATACAGACGATGATGTGGCACTGTACCGATGATGACGTGGCAACTGACTAGGCAAGTTGATGTGGTAGTACGGATGTTGACATGGTGGTTGACATGGCGAGGGCCAATGATGAGGTGACACTTGGCCCAATGAGGAGGCACCATGTGGCACCTCCTGGAAGGTCAAAGATGTTTGGCAGTTTCTGCCAAATCTGGCAGGAATCCTCCAAATCTGGCGAAATCCCACTAAGTTTGCCTAACTGTCGCTAAATTTGGCAGAGTCTAGCTTATTTTGTCGGGCACAAAAATCAAGAAAAAATATTTTTTGGCACATAGTTCGACACTGTATGAACTATACGGATCTGACAGGGCGCAGCATTGGGATTTGTGTCGAGGGCCTGTTCAGAAGTAGGTCGACTTCATACTCAAAAGTTGCATAATTTCGAGAGGAGTCCGAATATGGCTTATGCTTTTGCATCTGAGTAGCTGAACAAAAAAATGCCTCCATAGCCCAAGATGTCGAGCCAAGCATAGCCGAGTTCATACTCAAAAGTCTCAGAATTACCTGTTGCAGCCATTGGTAATGTATGTTTCTATCGAGAAGTTGCAGATCTAAAAGGTGGTTTTAGGAGTTGTTATGTAAGTCTTTCTTGATATTGTTTTAAGCATTAAAGATTAATAAGAAGCCTCCCACTGAAGACAAAGGCCCAGAGACGTACGCAAATTTGTG
This sequence comes from Picea engelmannii, assembly GCA_009831015.1. NCBI lineage: Eukaryota > Viridiplantae > Streptophyta > Pinopsida > Pinales > Pinaceae > Picea > Picea engelmannii. The sequence goes on from ML813097.1 coordinate 69,504, forward strand.
TCGAACTTTGTTATCAATCTTTGGCGTTATGGTTTGTTGTTCTTAATGTTTACTTTATGTTCTACATTCTTTATGTTGGCTACAACATTCATTCACTAAAATATTATTCTTCTCTTAATTCCTAAATGGTAAATCAACTCATGTATAAACTTAACCATAGTCTTTAAAAGATCATTTTTCGGATCAATATGTTTTCTATAGCCATCGGAGCAGAGCAAATCGATGACTTTTCAGATATGATGGCTCTTATCCCATGCTTAGAACACAGACTATCAATGACGAGGCCTCAATGTCTAGTTTGTATTATGCAGTGTTCTAGGTAGAGCTATGGTGTATCGTGTGCTAGGTGTGGGATAAGGGGCACTCATACTGCTTCGTCCAGTAAAAAAATTGTCCCTTAATCAAGTTAGAACTATGTCCCAAATGAAAGTTTCATTCTTGTATTAGGAGGTGAACTTTACTCTTAGGAGTTTTAATTATTTTAGGAAAATATAAACTATAAACTTTGAAAAAAACAAATCAAAAAAACTTCAACACGCCAAAAATAACACTTTCACTAAAAATAAAAATAAAACACATTGAAAATAAAGAAAATAACACATAACACTTTCACTAAAAATAAAAATAAAACACATTGAAAATAAAGAAAATAACACTTTCATTGAATGAATGGAAAAAAAAAAAAAAAAACACACTGAAAATAAAAGAAAATAACACTTTCACTGAAAATATGAAAAAAAAAACACACTGAAAATGAAAAGATTTGAGTGCCCCATATACAGTGCCCCATATACAGTGCCCTATATATAATGCCACTACTCTTCTAAGGTACATGTCCTTTTATTTCCTTTTCCAGTCCATTCTTTAAAGAGAAGTTACAAGTACGCTGAGTTGACATGGATTAGAGCTGGGATGCTAGAAATCGCTTTGGTGCCTCACTTGTCCAGGAACAACCCAATACCCATCTAGCTTCCGCCCTCCCTCTCAAACACACGGATATTGCAAATTCATACGTGCAAAAATATAGATTTATATTATTTTGCCTTATGATGACATCCTTAAAAGATGTGTACATCATTCTGTGTGTATGCATAAAAGATGTATACATCATTCCCTATATGTATGTAATTTTAACACGTGCTTATAGTTCCAAGTTCCTATGTAAATAATTTGTGATACTTTTTTCAGTTTATTATACCTGCTGATAGGCATGGTATATAGTGATGAGTTCACCATTGACTATATATTAAATCACCAGTTGACCAAAAAATAATATGACTTTCTAATGTAACACTTTAGAAATAGATTTTATTTATTTATTTCATTTATTAAAAAAAAAAATTGTCAAGATCTCATTGGCTATTCAAACCTACTTCTTATTGCCGAATTAACATGAATGCAGACATAAATTAATATGACTTTCTAATGTAACGCTTTAGCAATAGAATTTTTTTATTTATTTCATTTATTTAAAAAAAAAATTGTCAAGATCTCATTGGCTATTCAAACCTACCTCTTGTATGTCACTGCAGTCGATGCAGTGCAGATGCAGTGCTTCCAACTACCACCCTTAACTCATGTACTCCAAAATCACTGATACGAATCTGAGTCTGAGTTATGGGCTCGAGCTCCAAAATGACTAGTACCGGTGTTTGGTATACCGCCATGTTTCACGGACAGAGGCCGTCGGTTTTCAGAACGCCTGATACTTTCTGGCTCCCTTCGCGTGCAGATGCTTTGCGGCTCTCTGTTTTTTTTTAATTATTTTCACCTGACCGCCTCGGATGCAGGAAACTCCACGATTTGATTTGTTTGCGGTCGATTTCTTCCAAAGATCTAGGCGGAAGGAAGTTCACACTTGATCCCTGAGGCAGGAGAACCGTAAATTTTCTTTCTTTGGTTTTCAGTATGGTCATATCGCTTCGATCGAATGGCAGAAATCACATGTTTTCATTTAATATCATTCGGTTTGTCTGGGTTCAGGAAATGAGATAGCATCAAAGTCCGGTTTAGATTCTGCAAGCATTAAACAAGTTTTGGCAGAGGCCAGCTTCCATAAAAACTTTGGGATTGCATATCGGGTGTCCTACATTCAGCGTCTGAACACCAAGGGTGGCCTTCCTCCAGTAGACAAGAGAAAGTTATCTCCTTGATTCTTGAACAGAGTATTCATCATGTTAGCAATGTAAGGTTCTGCTTCGGTCTCAACAGCATACCTTGTAGTTTAATTCGATAGATCTTACTTCGGTTCTGAACTCAATTTGTTTTGGCTGGTTGGACTTTTCTGAAATTTGGATTCTGCCAGTAGTGGTTAGTTTGGTTTTAACATGAAATGGATGTTAGAGTTCACCGAGGAAGGCATGGTAAAGGATTGTAGCAATACAAATTTTGGATTCTGCACTAACAAACTATCCTTTTGTAATGACATTTGCAGTGGCTCTCCAGAAGAAATAAGAAGGCCCTATATGAAGCGCTTGAAAAACTGAAAGCAGGTAACAGATGTTTGAAACCGCTAACACCCACCATGCTGCTTGTTGTAGACTATTCCTCACAATAATTCTTGCTAAACCATCTTGTTTGAGAAAATATATCTGAAGGTAGTTAGTTGTCACATGGGGTTCTCTTCCCTAGTTAGAGGTTCCTGCTAAATCTTGAAGTGGTTACAAGGGTTGAGGATATATGTATGAAATTGATGTGTTTCTATAGTATTGGTAACTCATTTTAGCATATTTCTAAATTGAATGTTTGACTAAAGCACACTGATTTCTTTCAGCAGGCGCTGCTTAGAATTTGTGAACGAGATTTCATGTCATCTGACAAATATTGTAAAAAATTGTCTTTTGGGGTTGCAGAATTGATGCTTCTTGGTTTCATCTCGCTTCTACTGACAGTTGGACAAAGGCCCATTTCTATGATTTGTATACCGGAGAAAATAGCTTTTACTATGCTTTCGTGTAGGAAGCAAAGTGATACTGTTGTTGTTGAAAGAATGAAAGTAGTTAATGACCAAGGGGAGAAACATGCCCGAAAGCGTGTATTGGATTCCATGTCTTCTGAACAGGAGGTCCCGTGGAAGCGCCTCTTAGCTGAGGCTGGAAGAGGTACTGAACATTGTAGCTCCAAACATGTAAACACCACACCCTACTCTATCATAATGCACATGAGCTATTTATCCAGGTCCCATGATTCTCCAGATAGCAAGTTTGTGTACACGTTTGTTTTACCATTTCTCTCGCATCATTGTTTTACCATTTATCTTTTTATGTTCTTTTCTGAAAATGTTTTTTGTTCTGAGCAGATGTTTGACTTGATTATGTTGCATCAATTGTTTGTGTACACCTTTTCTATATCACAAAACAGTTCATTGCTCTATTTTTAAGTGGAATTTGTTTTTTAAAACATAAATTGTTGACTATAACTATATCTTCAGTTGTCTAAGATCACAAGCCATATCATGGTTCCAGATTTCTTTTTTGATGTTGAGGATATGAAATGTTTAAATTCATTATCTATATTTTCCTTTCACGGATTCTAGTACTCATCATTCTGTTTGTCTGGGTTCAGGAAATGAGTTAGCATCAAAGTCCGGTTCAGATTCTGCAAGCATTAAACAAGTTTTGGCAGAGGCCAACTTCCATAAAAAATTTGGGACTGCATATCGGGTGTCCTACATTCAGCGTCTGAACACCAAGGGTGGCCTTCCTCCAGTAGACAAGAGCAAGTTCTGCTCAGAAAATTCGAGAGTCACAGTTCCTTTTGAAGCAGAATTCTGGTTTTACACCCAGGACACGATACTTCCCTTAGCACCTGCTACCATTGCAGTGCCAGCCTCTGATCGTGCAGTGGTGGAGGGCTTATTTTGCGAAGGCATGATATGCTACTCTTATAATGGTTCTCAATGGCAGAGGAAGACTATGCATGGCAAACTATACTCTGTGCCTGGAGGAGATGAGGTTGGATCCTTCTATATGACAGACAAACCAGACAGCCATGGTGGCAGATTCTCCTTGGAGACCAATAATCCCAATGGTTGGCGGGTAGTTGGCAAGATTGTTGGTCGCTATGTTACAGCTAGAGATGGTTCTATTCCATGGTCCCTCTTCAGAATCACCAGCAGCAGTGGAAATGTGTATGTTTTTCTGTTGTTATACTTGATTCCAGCGGTTTTTTGAAGTGCTTTGACTGAGACTTATCCCTCTGAAACTCATGCCAATTGAAATATAGAATGCTTAATACTCTGTTGACCTCACCGATGAATCAATACATGCACACAATTCAAATAATTTTTCTACTGTTGCAGCTGATTTCGTTTAACATGAGATTTTGATCCTTTTTATTTGTTTTGGTTAGCAGAATTGTTTTTCAGCTAAGATTCTCATGGTATTTTATTGAACTTTGTGCAAATGCA